>JAVFBX010218035.1:0-11536 GCA_034783855.1 Mopalia kennerleyi | reverse complement strand
AATGCATTTAAGACGTGTACAATTAGGTTCATATTATGATGTTTCTGGTTGGCTGGCTAAGTCTGGCCCAGAGATAGTATCTCTGGGCCAGAGATAGCGAACCAATGAAAAGCAAGCTTAGAATACGGATCGACCAGCCTGATTGATTAATACAGTCACGATGTAAAAATAGTAAGATTTTAAAAGAGGGGAAAAAATAAATTTGGAATAGAAGCCAAAATTTTTTTCTTCTTCTTAAAATGACATTTTAAAAGTGAAAAAAAAATATTTTGGACGAGCTAAATATTTTTTTTTTGCATGTCCCTTCCACGGTTCCGTAGAGGTGTATATAGTTTACTGTATATTAACTAATGATATATAATATAGTAGCGGCGGCAGAGGTGTATAGTTTGGGTCAAACTTGGCGGCTCCCATCGTTCTGATGAAACAATAAGTATTCAAACATTGTTTTCTCCTATGTCTACATTTTTGTTGTGTAAATAACTGGTATACATTTGTTTTCCGGGTAAGGCCATGCAATTTTTATGTTTTGGAAGATAAAGTGCATAACCATGGTAGCGTTCTGCTATTTCTAGCGGTTAGGAAGCTCCATGTAGCATAGCTATAAAGCAGCTTTGTTTCCCCACCTAGGCCACCTTTATTTGCCTAATCGACATAGTGTGACTGTACAAATACAAATGGAAGCATACTTTTTTTGTTTTTACTTATTTGACCATTTGACCAGTTTATAACAGGGTCGACAATTTACAATAAAATCAAATAATATCCGATAGTTTAGCTGAGCAAAAACAACAGCTGGTGTATTTTAATACAATTTGCAGTTTATAATGGTGAATCCGTTGATGACGTAGGTCTACGTATATGGAATTGGGTGTACGTGACGTCACACCGCAAAAACGCATTTATGCAGAATTTCGAAGAGCTGGTAGGCGATTGGCTATTATTCGGCTATGGAGGTGTTGACCACTGAGGACTATGGTGAGTGTAGTAGTCAGCTTTACGAAACTTTTCAAAACTAAAGCACCGATTTTCAGAATGAGACAAAAATCAGCAATTTAAACGATATATACTCATCGTTAACAAAAGTTGTGTATTCTATTAACAGATGTTTAAGAAACAGATCAAATCCTTTTACAAAAGCCGTTTGCGTTGAATTAAGTTAAGGTGACGAGTAGCAATGGTGTCTTCGCTGAGCGCTGGAGGAGGATTTTCTTTCCAACAGTATTAAAAGGCCTCACAATTTATAGTTGTGCTATAGTGTCAATTATTGTTGGAATCCACCGCCGTCATAAGTGAAATAGCCTTAATCAAGCGTAAACCACCAATCAATCACCTAATTTAGTTGACATCGTTGTCAACATATACATTGTGACAAATTATTATTCCTGGTTTCCAGTGTTTTACTGTCTAGTTGATGAATACCATATAGCAGGTAAACTTGATGTTCATTATTTCCGATGCGAATATAATTGTTCAGGATTGTCATACTTGAAAACGATCTTTGGAATGAGATAGAAACTATGTGTTCAATAGACTAAGAATGTGTTATCTTTTCTTATTTTATGTCAAACGAAGTTGGTATAAGTAGAAAATGTAACACAATAGCAAAGATATAGTTATAACTGAGATAGCAATCACATATGCTTATATTTGTCACACTAAGCTATTCAACGTATACAATAATTATGAGAAGAATACAAATATCACAGTCATTGCTTTTGGAGAAAATAAACCCTTCCTTCTGAACTTACTTAAAAAAACAAACAGTAGGATTGCTACACAAAATATACTAATAAATAAAAACAATTTTTGGCAGTACAACCCTATGATTGTTACAATTATTGGGATTCAAATGTGAAATTTGTAATTGTAATGGAATTTGACATACATTACCATTGGGGAAACACTTGTGATAGCAGTTTATGGTATTATAGGTTAGACCGCAACACCAACATCATGACTAGAGAATGTCACATTTTTTCTGCAGAGTTGATTTTATTGACATCGTTTAATAGAAGATAGTCCGCGTTGAAGCATATAGAAAATATATCTAAAATCGCACAGCTACATTTCTATCTATCTATCTTATTTCAATGCGCTATATCAAACTGAAATTAAATTAATTACTCAATTCATACGAAAGTTCTCAAATGTACACAATAATAACAGATGTGTTTATACAGAACACGATAAGCTTTATAATCTGGTTTTAATTAACCGACATTCCCGTGTCATCGACCTGTTGACATATATGTTTACATTTGTACAATATGTATATACACATGTATATTAGAAAATATCTATAACTTTGAATTGATTTCTTTTTATCCCATTGGTCACCGTAACCTTGTTCAATATAGCCATTGTCTTTATGCACTCGTTAAATGTTTATGACCGTGGCATATCGCTCAACAGCTGCAATTCAGTTTTAAACTGGTAAATTGTTCAGAACCACAACCCTAGCAAGCTTATTGTTCAAGAGTTCTCACTGGGTTTCTGACGCTCTGTCTTGTTTGTGGTTTAAATATTTCGTTGATGAACTTTTCATAGGGTATGGTTCCGGACATTCCTTCATCAAACTCATTCATCAGATGATAGACATCGCCTTCACTGAGGACCAGGTTTGTCAGCTGGAGAACTGACCGGAATTCCGGCAGTGAAATAAACCCATTATTTTGTGAATCCAGTTTTCTGAACGCGCGCCTGAGGTTCTTCCATTCTCCAGCCACCTGCGACCGGAAAAAGATAAAAAATTTATATTTATTTACCTTCTTTTCAAAACATTTAATTCGCTTTTATAATTAAAAGCTGTATCAATTAAATCTGTTTATATTATACCAAAGAATCATATCTACTAATTCAAAATCATTTTCGCTGTTTTGACTGATTGAAAGCATATATGCTACAAAAAGAAGAGCCCATGGTGTATAGATAATATTTGGTAGGTGAACATTACTAGCAGCAGATGGTTCGTCGGTTTATAACAAGCGGCAAACCTAATTTTGACCCGTTCAAAAGGAAAAAAGAATTTAAGCATCCTTGACCTTTGTATTGTTTTTCGTGTTTTGTATTTGAAACCAATAATTTTTTTTATCCTGCAAAATAAAGAATAGCAGAGAAGTGGTTAATCGATTATATTTTTTGTACAAAGTGAGATATAGACTGTATGGCCAACCAGAACTTGCCTTCTGTCGGAGTCGTGAAGTGATGCCCTGTAGTCCTTTATGGGGAGGCTCCACTATATCAGTTAAGGGTAACTGGGGTTGAGGATGCTGTAATAGGCCAGCCATTTCATTACCATGCCGCCAGATCTGCTTCTTCATGGAGAACGGTTTGAGAAAATCTATGTATGATACTCTGGGGGGGAAAAACATAACAAATAAGATTATACCTGTATTTGTTAATTGTCAATCGGCCTATATATGATTGATTGGTTGATTGATTGGTGTTACACACTGTGCTTAAGTGTATTTCACTTATATGACGATGGTGTATTGCACTAACATGTGAAGCGTTTCCATAATTCAATCGGTCTATGTCTTTCCTCGATGTTAGTTCAAATATAAAATATAACCGCTGACTATACCGAAGCCAGTGTCAACACGTTATTATAGTTATAAGGTTGGATGGGGAAAACCGTTAAGAGAAGTATTAGAATCACTTACAATTAACCAAAGATCGTGATTATACTATTGTTTAATCTAGTCAATTTTATTCTAGATGGCATTGGTAAATATACTGATACTATTATTTGGTGGTCAAATTTGGGCTTTATAAAAATAGTGTTTTTAAAAAATTGTCAGCTGTAATTATGGAAGATGCATAAAATGTATTGATGTGGTTTATAAGATATGGCATTGATAGTGCTTTGTTATGCCAACATAACGTTGTCTATTTTAAATTTTAAAACAACCAAGGAATAAAATAATTTTACCTGCCGTCATGTTTGATATCAAACTTTCTGGTGAGCATATTGAGTTCATGGCCTGTCAGATGTACACACAGTTCTGACAAGACTTCTCTGAACTCCTCCTCGGACACGAACCCTGTGCCATACACATCCATCTCACTAAACTCCTTCCTCAACTCTTCCCATCTGTACTCGATCTACAACAACATTTATTTCCTATGTGTACTCGATCTACAACAACATTTATTTCCCATGTGTACTCGATCTACAACAACAGTCATAGACTGAAACAAGCACATATAATGTACAGTAAGCTGGAGTGTGGGAAATGGGACCTTACTCGATATAAGTCGTTTAATATGACAATGGTCTGGGTTCGAATCCTTGTGACCATGATCAGGATTCGAATCCTGCCAAAGCATCAATATTCTACACATATTTCATTAGTGAATACATCATGAAATGTAGTCTTGGACGCTTGTGCAGACGGATCATGATTGCCTCCCCCATGCACCGACATCCGGTTGCTTGATCCAGATTTTAATCTGATTGAGTATGATCACAATACCTGATACTACTGTCAGTTTTGTCTTCTTTAATTTCTTAATAAGACGCGCAAGATGTTATCCGATGTTCAAAGTATCAATGAAAACTGTGAGTGTATCGTACCTTTGACCTCAATGTATCTTGTATCATATCAGCAGCACAGTTCAGTTTCCGGGATCTCAACATGTAGTCTGCATCTCCACGTTTTGGCGGGTTGGTTTTGGCGTTAGGGAAGGCAGCGGATTTCAGAGAGTAGCCGAAATGTCTCACAAATTGAAGATAGTCAAGGGTTTTATCAGTGTTGGTTATAAACGTTTTCCATAAGTCTCGAATCTCACCACGTGTTATCTCAGGTTTTATGTTGAACCTAACAATAAAGATAATATAAGTCACCAGAAATTAATGAATTTTTAGTTATGTAACAAGTAAAAGTTACATAATCTGAATTAGTTCTTGCCCATCATTTTAGGTTAGGTGATAGTTTAAAATTAACAAAACGGACACTTCCGTCCAAATATTTTACAAACAGATCGTACTTTGGCAAACATACGTTACTTCTAATCTCTCTTATTGGCCTTGTGCGTTTAAGATTTAGAATGTCCAATTGTCACAAATAAACAGCCAAAAGTGAATACACCCACAGTAAATCAAAGGATTTGCCTATACAAAAAAGGACAAAGTACCATTTTCTCTGAATTATATTTGATTTATTACAGGGTATTTCAGGACCCCTTCTCTGTATTTAGTTGCAAATGTTCATATTTAGACATAACTAAACAATTTTGTTAAATCGTGGGATTTATTGAAGAATAAAATAAACTTCATGCGATCATGTAACTTGACAGACTGAGGGACGTTCAATAAAACACCTGCAACCATTCAAATCTCTCATAGATGCTCTTAGTACAGTCATCAAATCAATGGATATGAGGATTTGACGTTAAGAACTGTGAAGATATAAGAAGCTTTTACATGTAAAATTCGCTTACGTGAAAATACACAGGACGGTTAGAAATGGAATGAGGCTTGTAAATGAATTGTGTAACCATACAATGAAAGTAAGAGTCAGTTAACATTCTGCATGTTATGGCATGTGGATATATGATTGTAAATGTATATATTATTATGTATTAAATGTGAATTAGAAGCCCTAGTTGCAATTGGCTATAGCTGGTCAATAAATAAGGAATTAAAATGATTAGATAAATGACAGCGACGTAAGAAGTCAGACTAGCCACAGTTAGATGTGTTTATCTCCAAATGGAACTTGGGAGAATTGAACGAGCTAAGCATTATCTGAGGTAATGTCTATTTTTGATAACTGATGAAATGTTTAACTTTCCCCCTGTTCTATTACTGTATAGCCTATACAAAGCCTATTTATGTGATAGTCGTCACGGGCAGTTTCTTACAACTTATAACATCTCTGGACAAAACCCCCCCTGGTGATTTGAACTTCTTACTCATAATGACATTGAACCAGTGGAATCTGAACCCAGCGGCTGTCTTGTGGTGTGAAATGACCTAGATTATTGCGGAACCGTATACGTCTCAAATTATAAAACGAATCTCACCGTTTCAGAAGTTGAAACATAGATTCTTGTGACATCCTCTGCGTGTTTCTCTCATCCATATTGTAAAACATTTCTTCTACTTCTTGGTATTGGTGTCTTAAGAGGTCTTTGATGATTTTGAACATTTCCTGTGGCGTTCTCCTGGAGATCGCCTCGTCCAGCAGAGGGTCTTCATCTGATGATCGGGGTTCAGGACTTTCAGCCATGGGCTCCTCTTCTTCCCGTATCTCTTCCTCCATTAGTATATCAGCTTCACTGAACTGGGGTTTGAAAAGACTTGGAGCCATCCCTCTACAATTGTAATAACAAGTATGTCTAACATGCAAACTAAAGTTTACCCAAATTACAAAAAAATTATATATTGCAAGATTTTGGGAGAACACCTAAGGGATAAGTAAATGCCCCTTAAATACCCCAACCATAAATATAGTTCGCCTAATCTTCCAAATTCATTTCCTAAATATTCTAAACAGAATTGTACTGATGTTGCCTTAGTTATAGTCCTAGGTGCTCCCAGAATAAAGTCAGTCAATTTTGAACACTCGAACCAAAATAAACAATCGAGTGAAATTGCGGCCTGTCATTATGTTTAACGGTTCCCAATTAAACATTATACGACACATCAGCACACGCAGACTGACCTTACCTTTAGATTAACCTAAGGATTTGTGTTAATATGACTGAGTTTTCTTACTTGGTATCAAACTGTTTCATGAAGTCGCGGTATCGGACGTTGCCGTCTTCATCTAAGGGTAGTTTTTCTTTGATGGCCTCAAACTGAAGATCTGACAGTTCTAGCCCAAATCGGCTCTCCATGGCAGCGCGGAACTCTTCCTGGCTAACATGACCCAGGCTAAAGTGATCCAGTTTTCTGAAGACATGAAATCAATGTACTGTATATTAGCACATTGTAAACGATACTCTGTATCGGAATGTTTTGGCTAACTAAATCTAAAATTGGTGTCATTTTTGCAGCCCTTATGTTTGTTCAGGTAATTTTTTTTTACATTTTTAATTTTTTATTATATACATTTGGGGGTAAATCTGAACAATAAAAAAACATTGAACCTTAAAGTATATTGTCATTATTGTTCACAACAGCCACACAATAACAGTATATAGCACTCAAATAACTATGAAGAACAGGACAAATATAAAACATAGGATATATAAAAGTACTTACTGGAAGAAGCCTAAGAGGGCGAGGAAATCTCTTTGAAACATGACCATAATCTGTGACTCGATGGCGCTGAGGCTGGAGTCTACTCCAGGGCTGGCGGGCTTCTCATTGTTGAATCTAAAAGATCACAAGAAACATTGACTATGTAGTAGGTACCATTGGAGCGGACAGTCTTAGAATTGTCCCAGAAAATACAGCGTTAATATAAGGATTTTAATATGTAAATATAAGTTGTGTGTTTTTTTTATAAATTTATGTATAAATAATTCCAGTCAACTTTATAGTTATTAATTAATAATATTGTAAAACGTTCTTTCGATGTTTTCGTGATGAATAAAAGTTCGCATGTTTTTTTTTTGTTAACAGGTTGATAAATCAAAGAAATACCGTTACCGTGACAAAAAAGTCAATAATAACCTATGTTTTGGATTTGCCATTATTTTATGTGTCATTCCCTCCTCACTCCTATCTTGGAATCGGTGTAAGAACTCTCTATAAGGAACTCCGTCCCGCCGGATCTGAACGGAACACCGTGACAGGAAGGCTGGTAGCATTGACTTGTCCATCTTTAAACCACTCTTCTCCAATACATCCACAAAGCCTTCATGGGGCACCTGTGAACAACAAGACATGGATTTATTTATGGTTTTTTACTAAATATATACATGGGAATTCTTAACATTCTTTTCATGACCGCAACTATTACAATTTGAAATTCTGATTCCTTTTCGTTTCCCTGTGAAGCTGATGCGGGATTACCTACTAATTTTAAATGTTAAATGACTTTACATGTATCGGATATGTGTTTACTTTAAATCGATTTTTCTTATCCATAAAACTTTACAGTTGCAAATCTTACAATTCCTGTTTTTTCAGTATCCATTTCCTCAAAGCTGATCTTCATGGTGGTAAAGCCTTCCCTGAATTTATTCTTCAGCCACTTCTCAATATCCAAAGAATGCTTTCTCTCGGATTCCTTCTTCCTCATGGATCTGGATCGTGAAACCCGACCTGAAACAAGTGTCAACAAATCTGGTCAGATACGTCATACGTCAACTGGTCAGATACCTCATACGTCAACTCGTCAGATACGTCATACGTCAACTGGTCAGATACGTCATACATCAACTGGTCAGATACGTCGTACGTCATATAAGTCATCTACCAGATACGTCAACTGGTCAGACAAGTTAAGAAGCGAGACACGTCAACTGAACAGATAAGTTAACTGTTCAGATAAGTTAACTGGTCAGATAAGTTAAGTAGCAAGACACGTCAACTGGTCAGATAAGTTAACTAGCAAGACACGTTAAGTGGACAGATAACTTAACTGACAAGGCACGTCAAGTGGACAGATAACTTAAATGGCAATACACGTCAAGTGGCCAAATGCGCAAGCTTGGCGGATACTTCAACGTGTAAGATACTAGATATGTGAAATGGTTCTCTGCGTTAACTTTTGAGATACATCAGCTGTAAACAGACGATAACCGACCAGTTACGCCAACTGTTCTGTTATGTCAACGATTCAGACTAACTGACTTTTCACCCATAAGATAGGAGTTCTATTTTGACGTGTCAAATTGTCTTCGTGATTACCCTGCATAAGTTCAAATGAGTTGAATAGCATATATCTTAACTAGCAAAGAATATGATTCAAATTCACAAATACTTAAAAAAAAATGATAATCAAAAAGTAATAATAAAGCTCGTATTACTGAGTGATCTTACCAGGTTCAATTACTTGAGCTGTGCCTTCGCGTAAACAGATACCTAGAGCGTTTAAGAACTTCTCTCCTTTGATTGTACCTGTGTTGTCCTTATCATATCTGAGTCATAAACATAAAGGATAATATAATATTAGTTGTATAAAGTTTAAATCTGAAATCACTGTCACAATATATATTATCAAGAAATCGTTTTTCTTTCTTTGAGGGCTACATGGTGGACTTGTCCGCAATTTAAAAGGTTAAAAGGCTTTGGTTAAAGAGTTATTATCATGTATTATAGGAAAAGTAGCTATGTTTCTAGTGTAAACATTTCAAAGCAGTTTTATCCAAAGATGTCCAGGTGGGTAGGTTAATGTTCTTGCATTAGTCAACTTTTAATTTTGATGAATTTTCTGGTTTTACATACTTTTGCCAAAGTTTCTCAAATTCATCATCGTCCATAATAAAGCTCATTTTTTGGAGAACATTTCTGAGTTCTGGTTTGAGGATGTGACCAGTTCCATCCGGGTTCATCTGAGGGATCAAATCAGCCAGGTCCATGAATCTGTGGATATAACAATGGATAGGTGAAGGACAAAAGAAAACTGTATACAGTTGTAAATAAAAGAAATAGGTGAAATAAATTAGCATTATTCCTACTGATGAGTTTCACAAAGTAAAAACTCCAAAACAAGAAACACATGGATACATGGTGATTCAATATTTCGGTTTATTTTAAAACCATTGTCAAGAATATATTTTATTGGCGTTGTAGGTTTACTCTAATAAATAAATAAGGGTTAAACGAATCTGAAACTTGATTGTGTAACATGCCCTCTCTCGGCTCAATGTTTTGAGGCCACTTTTCTAGTCTAAAGGCGATACTTGTTTAGGATACCGACAATGCAGATCGACCATTAATTGTCCGATAAATGAAATACCCATGAGTACGGCCTTAGACATCAATTAATAGCTGAGAGTTTCATTGTCATTACGATTTATTTTATTTATTTATACATTGTTCAATCTACATTCTTACAAATATATAGCTAGAAAGTACCAGATATAGAAATGAGGACAATAGAAGGTATACGAAACATACAGTACAAATTTGATTACCTGGTTTATTAAAAAAGCATTAAGTATTTATTAGCTTTATTGTAGAATCACCTGAGCTGTTGATATGGTTCTCAAGAACTAAAATACAGAGGTTTTTCCTCAACTTCCCATTTGCCTATTACGTATAAAGCATCTAAAAACTGACAATTCTGACAGAGTCTGTTAATGTTAATTATAAAGAGGTATCCGGCTCCATAAACCTATATACGCAATAAATGTCAACATTATAATTGTTTTCCACAGGTCTACCACACACACGTTAAAGTGGGTTTATGTGTGACACAATTCTGTCCGATTTTAATTTAATTTTAAGTAAACTTTTGATGAGTTATTATTTTGCTGATTGACTTTCATTATCATTATTGATATGAGTATGGTGTGGAAATCGAAACCCATCCACAGAAATATATCAAACTATATATATGGAGGCAAGTAATAGTGTCTCAACAATACATACATATATACATACAGCAAGTTACAAATAAGATTTTTGAAAAAAGGTTACTTTCTTAGCGATTACATTTGTCTAGCTTTCTCTTTCAGTTGTGCATGAACTTGGTTAGCTGTCATGGCGGCCTTATCTTGCCAGTGTCTGTGGACTGGATCCATCCACCTGGGGTACTCTTTGTCGTTGACTTCACGGAATACTGAGTAGAAGTCTATCATGCTAATCACCTGGCGGTCCCTGAACCCTAATCTATCCATTAGACGGGTGTAGATCGATTGACTCAGTGGTCGGTTCAATAAAGTCACCACGATCCGGAACAAAGCCTCTCTGAGAAAATGGTAAAATAACAAATAGTACATGATTTAAATTATTCGTTTGATAAAATGACCCCAAAAATGAGGAATTTCGCTTCGCTTCGACCTATTTAGAATACGCAACAGCAAGTAAGAAATTATATTTCACCAAAATGTCCACTTTCCACTGATAAACTATGCCCTTTTATTTAATTTTGCTCTCAGTTTTGTGAATTATATTTCTAAAAAGCAACCATATTGACACAGAGGTGTAGATTAATTAAATCGATGAATCATCTTATGTTTTAGATAAACTTCCAGAGACAAGTTTTTCATAATAAACCTTAATCTCGAGTATTGTTATGGGTAACCTACATAAATCTTGAGAGAAGGTGGTGACATTAATATGGTGTTTAAAGTATTGTTAAATATGTATTCAACAAGATATTCGGCATGGTTTAGGAATAAATCATCCCACAAACTATTTTTCCAGAGGTATAGAGATTAACTTATGAATATATTTGTTAAAGAAAATTACTGTTACAACCTATCTGATACAGAGGAAAGTTTCGCCTTAACCAGTGTATAGATCCTTTCGATTTTTGTTTCTCTTGTATGCTATAATGGGTCTTTGTGAGAGAGAAGTGGACATTTCAGGTACAGTATTTTGATGTTCCCGTCATATTGGAAAACAAATGGATTTAAACAAAAACAAACTTTGCCTGGTTCCCAATTGAAACCCAGTGTATGAATTGAA
>JAVFBX010218025.1:0-11538 GCA_034783855.1 Mopalia kennerleyi | reverse complement strand
TATAGTATTGGTTTATATGGGAAAACATAGCAGCGTAACAGTTAAGGTTATTTCATTCAAATATCCATGTACCAGCCCAATAACTACCTTTGACATAACTGACAAGGAACAATGACAAGACATGACACAAAACAAAAACAGATTTGCTTTGTTTTAGCCCCTTGGCTGATAACACCACAGCAAGAGGAAGTTCCCCTCTAACTTCCCCAAGTTCCTGGGGACATTTTTAAGCTTAACCCTTTGAACCCTGACCTCGTATTACATAATACACCCCCTGACCCTGGCCTCCAAAGCCAAAATCCTTGAATTTCCTATTTTGTAAAAATTGTTAACCTTATCAAATAAAAATCAAAAATGGAGTCAAATATTACTAGTAGTCATTACCAATTTATTAGTAAACATCATTAGGCATCCATATTTAGTCATTTACTCAGAAAAATGTCAGAATAAGCATTTGTTGAAAGAGAAATTGAAAAGCAGTATTTTTAGCAACTCCCTAATTTCTGAACAGACCTGTAGGCCTAACATTTTGTTTCTGCTGAACTGTTTTGTGTTGTAGGAGCCCAACAACCAGTTGTCATAAAATATACAGTTTTGTATTTATACCCAAAACTGGACTTTAGTGTGGTAGGAGCCAAAACAGTTCTCAGTATCTGCTGCAACACACAAGTACACATCACATGTAGAACACTTATTTACAGTTTTTCGAACCTTAGGGAGGTCTTTATATGGCAAGTCTGGGTCACGAAGTCTAGCCCGGCGATTTTTCTCTAGGCACACAACACATCTGTGATTAGTTGATGCTACTTGTGCCCACTTCACAATATGCATAGGTTTATTTGCACCATTCTGAAGGCGAATATCATTATGTACAACGCGGCCTGGGGTACTGGGCATCTCCCGTCTAAAATCATTTTCCGTTTGCCTGGAGTACCAGTATTTACAGATAGCAAATTTTGATAAATTATATAGGAATTGAATGTTGCCCACATGATTGTTTGTTATGGTTAGTCTTCTGGGCCATCTGTAATGTCGACGGCAGTGCTGTAGTCTGGTTAGCTGATCATTTTTGTCTGTCCCACCCATGTACTGGTTGTATGTTTTCACAGCTTGTGGGCATTTTACCTCAATGCGCCTGTGTTCATCAGCACTATATCTTAGGACTGTTTGTTCATTAGAGTCGATTTGTGTTGATGTGACAAAATATATGGGCTTTTTGTCGCACCATACTAAGGCACAACATTTACCATTGAACAAGAGGTTAGATGTCCCACGTGTCATCTTTTTTTGAACTAGTTCCTTGGGAAATCCCTTCCTATTAGTTTGTACATGCCCTTCCAAAAATGTTCTATAGGATTCCTATAGAACTCTATAGAATTCTATAGGAATCCTATAAGAATTCTATAGAACACTGTGTCCTATAGAACTCCAATGATTGTTTCTATAGGAATCCTATAGAAAGTCTATAGAACATACTCTCCTATAGAACTTCAATAACAGTTTCTTTAGGAATCCTATAGAATTTCTATAGAACATGCTCTCCAATAGAACTTTAATAATCATTTCTATAGAATTTCTATAGAACATACTCTTGTATGGATTTCTATCGGAACTCTTATTCTTAGCTCGGGTAGATTTTATAGAATATCAGTAGAACTCATATTGCACAGGGTTTATATACACCTATTATTGTTTCAAGACCTATTGATGCTTTATTCTCCATGTTTCAAGTCAAACAAAGCGGTAAAATTACCCTTGTTTGAGTGATGAGCAATAAATGTCACACATAGCCATGTATCCCAATGCCCAAGACCGGAACAGTGAAATCCATCTAACTATGATGTATCGAAGGCAGACATACATATATAGGACTGCTGTAGCATTCAGGAATATAAGTAGTACTGTGGTCATATAATTGAAACACCCTTAAGTCAGATGTAACCAATCAAGTATCATAAATAGTTTCATTGTTTGTTTGATTGGGGTTTAAACTGTACTTAAGGTTATTTCACTCACACGGTGGCGTTCCATCTCAATGGGTGAAGGAAACCATCATCGACACCACTGGCAACAAAGACAACACAGGACAAATACAGGACATAAATTAATGATAATACAAAAGACATCACAAACACCGTCTTCATGTTGCCCCTTACCTTTGAGAGCACCAGGGCAACAGGAAGCACCCACACAACCCACCGCCATAACCAGTTTGAGCAAATAAAAGAAAACATTCCGAAATAAATTGATTGAGTTTGATTCACAGAGAAGGAAGACAAGCAAATTTTTTTTTTTATAATTTCCATTTTATTTCTGCAACGAAGTGCCCACAAGAAAATTAGTCCAACAATAATAATGAAGTAAGGGTGGACAATAAATCCTTACTTTAATACATATAAACAAAACGATTTTATATTAATTTCAAATGTGACTAATATAATATCCCACACAGAGACATTACATTTGATGCTTTGGTTGCACTTACTGTCTTAATTACGTAAACAAGTGTGCAAAGAAATCTACAACCTACAGTACAGGATTTATTTATCTAACTCATTAATAGTTGGTAAGGGAATAATTAAGTGTCTATCATTTAGTTTATGTCTGAAACACTTTCTATATATATCACTAGGTGTACAGCAAATTGTTTCATGGTTTCTTTGTCCAAACAAAATAAATTGATTTGATGATATGTTTAGTTCGCGGTTGGAAGAAATTGGTCGTTCGTTTACTTTTTGTACATGATTCACAAAAATCAAAACTTTTTCTTCGCATTCACATGTGTCGGAACAAATACAATTGCAGAAAAACTTTCCAACGACACACCTCAATAAAAGATAAAATGATTGATTTGTAAGTTGTACAGTATCATCTAAATTTCGATTGGATGTTTTATAATCAATTGAGCACAAGTACAAAGAGTTTACAGCGAACCTGTCGTATATTCTGAATGAGCATATAACATTAGGGTCATACCCAAACAATCGTCTGAAGGCTAGCATCTCGGTTGTCTCTAAATACCTTGTTTTTGGTGAACCATAGAGATGTACACCGTCCACTGAAATAGACCTTTTCCTAACATATGTTCCAGAGCACATTAATCTGTTGACAACTGAATCTAACCGCATTTCACAACAGGCAAAGTATTTAGTGTGTAAACCAGGTAATGTTGCACGCATTAGAAATGTTTTGCAAATTTGCATCGGTACACATTTTGTTCCTCTTACTAGAGATAGTATTTGCCCAATGTTACTTTCAAATCTAAAACAGGAGAACCCCCAAAGAGGGCCCCAATCTCTCACAGCATCTGTGATGTGCAATAATTGATGAACATTAAAGGTACAATACTCTTTACCATACAACACAGGCACCTCACGTGCAAAACATAACAATGCTTTTTCAGCCAAGTCAACATCAACTAAATTAATCTTGTCCTGAAGAAGTAAATTGATGGAAAATACAAGCAGAAACCAATGATTCAAAAATCGTTGTGGCAGTGTACCTTGTAATATGATTAGAGAATAGAACAATAAAAATGACTTCCACTCTGAACCTTTCCTCTCTGATAGGCTTCTTGGAAGTCGTGATATTGAACTCGGTATTTTCATTTTTACCAACTTGTGATTAAGCTCAGACAAACTTCTGCCAATATACCAAGTCTGGTCATGATTTTTTGAGTCCAACCACAAACCAGTAAACGTTCTTACAACACCCAGCAAGACACAGTGCAAATAATCAGGTACAAAGCCTCGCACAATGTTAAACAAAGGTAAAAAAAGCAATGGACTTATCCCTTTCACCCCATTTACTGGGTTACTTTCAGAGCTGCTTAGAGCATCTTCCATAAATTGAATGTGATCTCTTTTTTTCTGAGCAGTTCCTGACAAAGTATATACCCGAGAAGACCCCTCACCACGCTCTATTATTTCCCCTTCCTGCAAGCACCAATCACATCCAAATTTACCATTGAACTGCATTGTGTTCCGGAACATTGGCAGAGCACATGAATCACAAGAAGAACACATGCTAAAAACTCTACTATGTACAATTTTATTGTTACCATTTAACCAATCCATACCTATAGTCCCCAATCGTTTCATTTCGTTTACAAATGGCTTCAAGAAACAATGAGACCATGGTTTTTCTTTAGCGAACCATAGACCAATCAATAAACAGTTGTCTTTTGAGTTAGGTGAAATTTCATTAACGAAAGCTTGCAGGGGCCAAACTGATCTTTTAGAAGAGTGAAATACAGGAGCCCCATCACAATTCCACATTAAAGTGATATCATCATCAGACAGGTCACCCTTATGATAATGTTCTTTAATAATTCTTCCACTGAAAGTACAGGTAAGGTCCTCTTGATTAACAAAATCAGACTTTTTTATAATAGAATGTCTTTTTAACAATTCTTTGAGCTGGTGTTCAATCGGGATGTAAAGATAGAAATTGCCATTTCTCAAACACTGCTCTCTGTCTAGCTCAGTGTTACAAGCTGTACAGCTATCTAAATTCTCACTTTCGGAGAATTTGTCCAGATACAGGTCACAAACAGGACAAAACAGATGAGCATCAAAATTATTTGCTTGTAATGACAACCCTTTGGTCAAAAGAAATTTTGATGGTGGCAAACACCCTGGCACAAAAAGATCCAAAATGTTCAGCAAATCTTCAACTGCAGCACCAGTGAGATGGTGACGAAGGATGAAAGATAGAATCGTCACAATAGCCTGTCCTTTGGTAAGATCTAATCCATGAATAAATTCATCTCCATTTGGAATATTTGGATTATTCTCCTCCAGCGTACTGTTATCACAACCCATCTCATTCGGTGAACTGATCTGTTAAAATTTGAAAATAAAAAATTAGCACAATAGCATGGGCTTCCTTCAGAATTCCATTGAGTAAAGTACTTTCCAGTATGATTTAAAACACCAACCAAATAAATCACAATTAATATGAACAAATAACATGTTAAAACTGATTTCTAAACTGATTTTCATGAATAATATTCTGTATTGCTTGTAAAAGGTAATAACACCGTAGCAGTGAAAAATTCTGTGTGAGCATCAGGCATTACAATTGATTGACTGGTCGATTTATTGGTATAAAACTGTAGTGTTTTGGACTGAATTGGAATGCTCAAGTCCATTTCACTTGAATAGGCATTATATTGGAATACACTTTAAAAATGTCAGCTGTGCTTAATTACCATATAAAGGAGTTACCTCATATTCATCGTCTGATCCATAGTCAACATCGTTTGTCAAATTGCTGTCTCTATCATGGTTGAAGTAGAACTCATCATATGATGTAATGTCCTAAAGAGGAGAAGAAGAAAAATTGAACAGGGAAGTGCATGTCAAACCTGTCACTATTATATATAAATCAGAAGAGAAATAGCATCACAAACTGTAGTTGATAAGCTTAAAGACTAGATAGTGCAGAGGCGTAGCCAGAAATTAAGTATGGTGTCCAAAATTGTCATTTTGCTTCACTTTTAAAGTAACTGGGTGTCCAATATATACAGTTCCCGGGCCTATCTCTTGTACATTGAATTTTCTTAAAACAAGGTCAGGCAATTGTTCAATTGAGGGTGTCTAAAGAACGGGTGGACACCCCCTCTGCATAAGCCCTGCATACTGCGCCAACGGTTATAATGCGCACCAAACCATGTCTCCCAATTTTATTTTTTTGTGTGTAATATACACAAATTAAAGATTTTATAACCAGTAAACCAACCTGCTGGAACTTCACAGGTGGGTTGAACAATACATGACTGTCATAACATGACGTGTTGTTGTTGTAGATTATAAAGGTGGCCATGTGTCTTCAAGAAGACAAAGAGTTAATCTGATCACAATCAGGGCAAAGTGGAACACGGGGTACAGTTAATGCAAAGTTTTTACAAGGTTTTATGAATTAATCTAGTTGGCTTTGGTTTATTGTGAACGGACAACGCTTTCAAAACCATGTGCAACATTAGATACCAAAACCTAGGGCTGATTAACGGCGCCTTTGATTGGCTGTAAAGCCAGAGCCAGCTAACCAGGTCACAGCTTGCACAGGCCTAGGCACTATCAATTTTTTCTGCACTTTAAGGCGTGTTTAGCTTGATCTAGTTTATTTAAAAGAGTTTTTTGGGGGGGTTAAATTTATGTCATATAAGTGAAGCAAAACATGGTTCATACTTTAATATACATGTCATGGATTATGGTCAGTCTAACATTCTAAATAAATTGGAAAGCGTATAGAGGGCTTTGGACATCCGGGTTCTTCCGTGTGAGGTCGTAATGGCTGCCTAGCGACGCAGCTGCAAGCGGAGAAAAGTTATTTGTCTTTATTAAAAGTTCGATTTTTGTGTGAATTAACGTCTGTGACTGCCGGTGTGCTGTAGACGGCCAAAATGAGGCATTATGTCTTCACTATGCAGAATAGTAGATGATTAAATGATCTCCGAGACCACACGTGGAGCTGTAATTGTGTATACGACTGTCAACTCAGTGTCAAGGCTCTCAAGACCCAGCATGAACACAGACACTGAGTAAATCCCCAATAAATAAATACAAAACATGCTCACAAATTATATTGTTTTTAGCTTTGAAGCCCTTCTTATTTGAAAATTGCACTTGTGGGGGAATTATCGCTATGTCTATGGTTGACTTGCACTCATGCAGCGATTTGTGTAGCAGATTTTGTATGTCAAACAGGGTTTTGTTTATAGTCACAGAGATTAATTTCTTCATAACTTTTTCTTAAAATAAATATAGGCCTACATAAATTCGACAGAATCAAATGTTTCTAATAACCAAAACTTAACTATAGCAAACAGAATAAATCAAAAGGTAGATACTACGTACCTGATCGACAACATCTATATCAGCATCTGTTTCCCTCGAAGTGGTCGCCAAGTTTTGGTCAAGTGCACTGGCATAATCATGTTGTGTTGTTGTTGTTGCTGCATCAACACTGTCATTCCTCTGTCCCACAAAATCAGTGTCAGCTGTGTTGGTGTTATATTGGCCGTCATCAAATTGGTGCAGTTCAGTATCGCGCCACCGTTTTCTCGATTGCTTTGGAATCGCCGTATTTTCATCGTCGGTTAAGTATCTGCGTTTACTGTGTCTCACACGACTCGTTCTGCTCGCCATATTTGAAATGCGTCCAAATCGTTCGAGCCTGTTAAATACGTTCTCATTGGCCAAGGGTGGAAGGAGGCTAGAATGACCATCCAATTAAACTCAGTGACATAAACCGAGTATAGAGATCAAGCTGTCGGCTGTTCCATTTACAGAATTCACCCTTGTAGTGTTTTACGATACATCCCAACTGTGAGTTAAAATTTGAATCAAACAATTAAATTGTATAAACAGACATGCAAATTAATGATTTTTATTTTTAAACACATAAAAATATAAGGTAAATATAAAATCATTAATCGTCGCATTGGTATTCCAAAAACTATGGTGACTTCTACCGTCTACTTTAGAACTATTTTCGTTTTGTGTGCATGTTTTTTTAAATTTTATTTTAATATTGAAGAGGTTTGATAGTAATTATTGATTACTTATTTGAAAGTCATATAAAGCAGAAAACTATTTAGTGGTGTTATAGGGCGCCAATTTAAAACACAGCATTTAAACCTGTGGCATTGTTGTAATTAGGCTGCGTATTGATATATTGACACAGTGCTCCGGCTACAATTTAAGCGGGATTTTCGTTTACGTTTGTCATTCTCTTTGTTCGCTTGTAATTAATTCTAAAAACCTGTTTAACTTCTTTGCCCTCGTGTAAATAATGGTTCAGTTAAAGTACGCCATTGTTGACTTTTTTGAGAGAGATGAAGTCGACATTGTCGAGACCAGACACATACAAACACGGCTTGGCCGAGAAAGAATGAATGGAGAAAAATGGGACAAGAAGGAAGAAGTGCAGATTCCTTGGCCAACGAGAGCTACATCCGGGAAAAAACAGACCAAATATGTGGCGAGGATTTTAAAATTTGGAGGTAATTTTTTGTTCAGTTTTATTAGCCTATTCAAATAATCACCAAAGATAGAATGGCTCGATCTAGATGTGTGTCCAACATATTTATGTTAACAATTATTAAATATCTTCATTTGATTATAAATAGGCCTAGGAGCTCGGCCACTAGGCTACATGCAGCTAATTCAGTAGGGGCCTAACCTAGCATATGACGGAATAGTTATAAATATTTAATTTTTCTCACTCCCCCCTTAATAATTCCATTAGTTTTAAATTAAAAGAAAGGTATTCAATCATGTCTTAAAACAATTGATTGCTGATTGCTGAATTTTTGCTTACATAAGTTGCAGCATTTTACCCTGTATTTATAAAAAAAGAATAACCAGCTCCAACATAATTTTACATGCATGTGAATTTACGAGTTCTCGGGTAGATTACTGAGCCGTTCATTAAAATTTTTACCGTTCATTAAAATTTTTAATTATCATGCAATTTGACATATTTTTTTGTGTGTTTTACTTAAGATGACAAACAAGAACTGTCCACTTACATGGAAGCGGTCATCGAAGGCCGAGAAATTCCCATAAATGGAGAATTTGAATACGGAAGAGGAAAGCGATATAAACAACAGAAAAGGTCTCCAATTTCCTCAGATTCGGAAAGCGAAGCCAATATAGAAGTGACTCCAACCGACCGACAACAGGTAAATTGTTAAAATAGATACAAATAAAGTTAACATTAATTCTAATCAAGCATGGTTCACAGGACCCCATATAAAACAATAGCTATATATGTCCTATAGCTAAAAACTATTTTTATGATAAATAATTATATATTTGTTTGATTGGGTTTTAACATCGTACTCAAGGGTATTTCACTTAAATGACGACCGATTGTAGACTTAAATAGCCAAATAACCAGAACAGGTTACAATTAACTCCTGCTCTCCTTATATTTTGGTCTCCTGTAAATGTTATCGTTTTTGCTGTTTTCTCCCTTCAGACTAAGAAAAAAAAAGTGACACACAGGTCAGTTGAAGACGACACCAGGGAACAGCTGAGATCTGAAATAGCCAATGTAAGTGTACATTTTATAATATTACTTAAAACCCATAAAGTAAGGGACCACTCACTGGTGCTATAAGAGCAGTTTGTCTTCAATATTGCACTGCAGGAAGATTAACTTTCCAACTTAATCACAATACTACCATACCATTTAATGGTTGTGCTGGTGTCAATTATTTTTGGAATAAAACGCCTTTTTATAGAAGTGAAATGCCCTGGAGCATTGTGTAAAACACTAGTATTCTAGTATCTAGTATTTGACTATCCTCTTATTACCATTGCTATAACCCTGAAATGCATTATCTCTTTATTCATATAATGTTTTAGACTTGAGAATGCAAACGTCTACAGTTTATTTTGTTTTTTTATTTATTTACAAAATATCATCTTTTTTCCCCCTGGTTTCAGGTTAGTAATGAGTCCACTGAAGTTGACAAGCTTAAAAAGCAAGTCCAGGAATTAAAGGAAGAGAACCGGTCTCTAAGAAATGCTTTGAAGTTGATAAATGGTATGTAAATTGGTATTATCTTTGTGATCATTTAAAAACAAAAAATATTAGGATCAGGGCATAAAGATTAGAGGGAATTCATGTTGCCCTAGTTGTAGTACGCTCGCTGATAAGGAGCAGTAAGAGGCCAAATGTGTGTGATGAAACAAAAAAAAAACAGGGTTCAAAACTCATTTTATTTGCATATATAGAACAGATGGTCAAGGTTCAGAAAGCATATTTTGTTTATAGTGACCGTCAAGCCTTTTGCTTTATAACTAATCATTTTTGTAACGTCCTGTTACTTAAAGTTAAATCAGTTACCCTTTTCTGTTTTAGGCATTCCGGATCTGATAGAAAAGGTTGAACTTTTACAGTCAACTCTTTTAGTACAGGACTCCAGGAATTCTAGAACACCATCATCCCCATCAAGTAGAGACCCACCAGGGGTATTAAGTTCACAGACACTGCCTCGTCCCTCAATATCCACACTGCCTCGTCCCTCGACATCCACACTGCCTCGTCCCTCGACACCCACACTGCCTCGTCCCTCGACACCGACAGGGTCTCGGCCTTCCACGCCAACACTGACTCCAACACATGGGCGGTTGAGGAGAGTGTTTGATTATGATGTCAACGAGGATGGCAAGGTAGTTAACATTGCTTTGAAAAGTTTAACTTAGGTGTTCTTCACCACCCACAAGATGTCCCTTTCTGAAAGTGTCCCCCATTTAGGAGGAATGACATATTATTATTTTTTTTTTATTTAATCTTAAGACTGTTCCGTGTCAATTGTATTCCTTTCTGGGGCAAATGTGATGCATGCTCTGATTTTTTAATTATACATCATTGTTTTAGTGAAATTTCTGTGCTAATATTCCTGTTTGATTTTAAGATGTTTGACATACACTGTATATAGAGGTTGTTTGAGATACAAGGATGGTACTGAAGATGTTTTAATAAAAACCGAAACATGTAGTAATTATTTATCCTTAGATAATAACTTTACATGGAATATACATAATCATTTTTTCCCTATTTTCAATGACTAGTTGTAAAATTTTGTTTGTTATTCAGGTTGACTTAGGACATGGCACTTTTGTCAATTCACATAATTTGCAATATGTGAGCAGGGCAAATCCCATCAAAACCACATATACCCTCTGTGAGGTGGTTTTTACAAGAGAGGAATTGTCACAATCTAGTTTGACCGACAAAAATCAAATGCATTTATGACAAATGAGTCGAAGCCTAGGCTCAGTGAAAATGGAGTTGCTTCTATCATTGGTAAGAATGATTCATTTTTAATAGATAATTGAAATAGCTACTCTGTTAATCTGTTTGTTTGGTTGGGGTATAATGCCATACATTCATATGAAATGAGAAAATCCTGTGAGGGATACTACTCTCAAGATCACTGCCAACAAATAAAACATAAGGAGCAACATAGTTATACCAATTTTATTTTACAATCGGGCCATAATTGATAAACTTTAAATATAAACTGCAATTGGATCAAATGTTTAAATCCTTTTATCTATATTTCAGATTTTGTCCTAAGGATGTATCCTACAGAAGACGAGCGAACAATCAGAAAAACCATCGGCAGAAAATTAAATATAATGCAGAAGTTAGAGAAAAGAAAATGTTAGGGGTATTATAAGTGGGTTGTTGGGGGAAGCCTTTTTATACGCCCGATAAAAATCGGTCGTATTATGGTATGATCAGCGTCCGTCCGTCTGTCCGTCCGGTAGGCTCCAATTCCTTTCCGGAGCAGAACTCAAAAACTATAAAGCCAATCTTTATGAAACTTGGTATGCACATTAACCATTAACTGTAGTTGTGCCTTTTGTTATTACGGATTCATCATTTTCGACGTCTGTCTGTCTGTCTGTCTGTCCATTCGTTCGGTTGCTCCAATTATAGTTTCCGGAGCAGAACTCGAAAACTATAAAGCCAATCTTTATGAAACTTGGTAGGCACATTAACCATTACCTGTAG
>JAVFBX010218014.1:0-11538 GCA_034783855.1 Mopalia kennerleyi | reverse complement strand
TATATAATTTGTATTATTGTACTGTTTTACTGTATTTGTTTCTATTAGTTGTCATCAGTTAATAAATGAAATCTGAATCTGATCAGGCCGACATCAGACATTTCCCCAAAATATAATTTTGATCAGATTTACTGACACAATGATGGTTACAAAGTTTCGATGTAAATAGCAATTTTAGTGATATATAGTTTCTTTTATATCTGCTTCAACAATTGTAACGGTCTATGTACCTGGAATTTAACGTAGTTGCGCATGCATTTTGGTTGGTTTAACTGGCATGGGAATTGTGGCCGGACGGTGAGCTAACTGATTAGGAAGCTATCGTTGTCACGAAGTTGTTCATTTCACCCCCTGTCATTCTTAGTGACCTTACCTTGTGATTGAGTGTAACTAAACGTCTCTTTAATCTCCATGGAGAAAACATTGAAAGCCGTTGCTAATCCGGAAAGTAGTGTTGAACAAAGGCTGACCACAAAGCCAACCCATTTTAATACACATTTTCTTCTTGAAATCGACATAATAGATGTCTTACTCGAAGAGCAAAGAGTCCATCAACTGAAGTTTGAGCATCGGTCGACACGTTAAACCAATCAGTGTTGGTCGAGAGATATCTTTATGTACATCACTGTATGGATATTCAGTAAAAAATAAACTTTCACACTACAGTTCACCGATTCAATTCAACCCGATATATAGGCCTACTAAAGTCTACATGTATGCGCGTTGACACCCCGCCACATACAAAGCAAAATGTCGAAATAATGTCTGCACTATTTCTCCACAGCTCTGATTCGTCACTTATCGACATTTTAAAAGTTGACGGAAAAATTATATTTATACATTTTTATACGATGTTTGTCTATGCGCTATCAGATTGCATTATGCAAATGTCAGTCCAACTAAGTATGGTGGTCCAAGTGCCTCATAAGTCGACTCCATATTACGCGAGTGTTAAAAAATGACAAGGTGTTTAATCAGCCAATCAAATCGCCTGATTTCAAAGAAAATGTATTTTAAATTTATTACTGCACTTTACAAGTTGAGGGCAGGTCCATTTGGGACGCGCGCATTTTGTCCAAGGTCGTTCTGAACAAGAGATGTGCCCATGATGCACACGTCATTTTGTTCCGCATGTCCGTCATGTAAGACAGAACGGGAATTCTCAGTTCTGGGTAAATGTTAATATTAAACATAACCCCATTCCCTATTCCCTAACCACAGCCACAGTACACGTCCTACTGACCTGGGGGCACAGCAGAATACCATAGCTGGATACCTGATGTAACCATGCAGCAATGATAATATTAATAGTTTGCTTGAAGAGTATATAGCCTATCTCACTTACATGTATATGACGACGGATTGTCCATTTTACACTGGTGGAAAAGCGAGAAGATACCTAGCAAAAACCTCCGACTCGATTGCCATAAACAATTTGGTTATTCAAAGTACATCGACGTCCTACCCTTCGAATTCTATTCAATTTCCTTGACGGGTTTTTGCGCAAAACATTTTGCGCAACGTTAAAACTGCAGAACGAATTGATCGATTTAATCACTTTAAACTGCGGGGCCCGGTTGCTCAAAGCTCCGTTAGCCTAACAGACAGTTAGATGACGTCGCGTCACAAAGAAAAAGACGTCACGTCGTAATAGAAACTCATTGTTACGCAACGTCAACTAACGGACCGTTAACTTTACTGAGCTATGAGCAACCGGCCCCAGGCCGCGAAGTCAACGATTTTGGAAAATCTACCTATTATACCACTAATAATTGCTTCCGTTTCAGCTCTCAACGTTGATGATATATCAGCAGCATCGACAGAAGTGCGAATGTATGTTTTTAAATCCATGTTTGAAGAAACAATTCCACACAACTCTCAGCGTTGACATATTTTGTGAGAAGCAGGTTGGTAGTACCAAGCTTCCATACAACAGGTGACGCGCTGATTCGTATCCATTGTCCGGTTTTCACGCTCATTATATCCTTTAATGCAGATGTTCTGAAACAGCGTAAAAGCTGTTGCTGTATTGAACAATTTTGAATTGCCTATACCTTAATATATAGCACTTTACTTTAGATAACTGCATGGATGATGAAAAATTAAGGTGTAAATGGTTCTTCGAAGTGACTTGACCGCTTGAGTTACTATAATTGACGATCTTCGCGAGCCAAGGTTTATACATGGGTGTCCCCGATTTGGGACAATCGAGTACGTGCAGATACGGACACTGCTCGAAATCAACTTAAAAGCTTGAACAAGAGCATTTTTACGTTCACAGTTTAAATAATATCCAAATCCAGTCGTTGTACTATTTTTTTGGAAATCCAGCATTTGATGCTTGGTCAGAATACTACTAAGCAGCGCTTTACAGCATGGCCTTTCTGTAGGAGTCTATATATAGAGATACCATACGTTAGGATGATGATTTATTACTCATAATCACAAGATAGGGAAAGGCGTATTTAAATTCGAACGATCACATGACTTAAGACAGATATAAATTAATTATTGGCTGAAAACTATCAAACTATAAAGTATAAATACATTCTATCAATGAGAAATACTCTTAAACGTTGAAAAGTCCGAACAATTTAAGCCTGACCTACCACTATAGACACGGAATGCGGAATAAATAGTTAGTCTTGAATCTTAAAGCCTGGTGCACCATCAAGATTTACGGTGGGTTTACACTCATATTAGTGTATATTATGATGTCGGGGATACACGGAAACCAAACGTAAGGGTTTCACTTTGCATGTTTTCAACCTTTTTCATTCCATTGACCTTACTTAGCAATGCGCTTTCGGGAAAGTTAAACAAAAATGTTCTCTTATTTGTAAAATTACAACTGTAGACGTCACTGTAGAATTACTTTATGCTGATCAATTCCAACATTATTTGTTTGTTTGAAGCCACGATAAGCTTGTTTCACTATTTAACCTAATCGTGGGAGTAATTTTTGCTGTCGAAGATCGTTTATATATATATTAGAATACACTCATAATGACTTTGAACATCAATCAAGATAACAAATGATATATCATATTTCTTAAAATTAACCATTTCCATTGAATCAAACCAACGAATCATCTTGTTTTAAGTCAAATGTATTAAGTATATTGTAAATAAGTTAAGGTAGATTTTGCAATTACGGATATTTGTTCACAAAGATCCTACGCAGAGTCGAAAAGACATATCTTAATTTATCGAGGAAGCGTCCTAGTGTCCTTGCGCTGGTTGCTCGAAGTGCTATGAAATGTCAGCAATGTTGTCAAACAGGTCATTCTTGGAGGTGACTGTGTAGCACTGTCAATCAATATGTGTGTGATGTTCATTAAAAATCCCTTTTGAGATACAACTCAAACGCTTGTCATAGTCGAAGATCAGATAAGGCGAAGGTGGTGGTTGGATATCCACCGCTGAGGGAGGATGAACGATTTCTACCTCCATACATTCCCATGCATCGAAGCGGTTCTCAAGAGCAACCGTTTCCGACACAGGGGATCTACTTGTTGATGGCCTCTGAGAGAGAGAGAACCAACCCTCTCTACATTAATAACAGTAATTGGCTCTTCAAACTGCCCTCATGGCCTTATTCAGAGCAGCGAAAGCATACCACAACCTTGTTGGGTTGGGATGAAGGTATCTACCCTTATCCTGTAAGGACCTATTTAGATGTGTTCCCGAACTGTAGTTGAATCAAAATTAATTAAATAGATATTAAGTTTTATTATAGTAACATCCTTTCCTGTTGCAAAGCGCTTAACGGTAGCTATACCATGGTCATTGAGACCGGCGCAGATCTCTTCTTCTGTGTTGATAGCATGTAAATTAAGCCTGTGACTATAGGCAAATGCTTTGTCTGTATTTAATCAAATTTATACAAACAAGAAATCTACGCGAGAAGTTTTTTGACAAACAACAACACTGCAGGTTTTACAATGGTTCCATGTTTCGGTAAGAGAGCTCCATTGCTGTGGATACCGACTAACTCGGCCGATCATAAGTTTAACAAACCCAAGGCGATTTTTCCACATGCCCCAGAACTACCGACGGTTTATGACTTTTACCGACTTAAAACGACGCAGTGTATAGAATTTTGCCAACCGATTGCGTACTATGTACGTCTTACATTCCCGCCAACAAGAGTGAATAGGTGGATTTCTACCTCTACTCAGTAGTGGGACATTCGGGTCATCTTCGCTAGCCACGAGTTTTTTTCGAGCTACTCCTCATTTCATCCGTTGCCGGATTGTTCGCATATAACCCAACGCTACTGTGTCACATTTGGTGACTGACTGGATACTAATGGTGTATATATTAATAGTGTTTATCTCATAGTTGTTTACTCTGGTGGTGGAGGATGTAATTTTCTTTGGAAACAACTTTCAAAGCATGCTGATATACGCTTGTTGGAGTTTTGGATAGGATAATGATTGGTAGTCCAAGGTGTCACTGTCACATGCAACTGCGCAAGGTTAAATCTAAATGTAACTTCCGTTCTAATAAGTTATGTCTAGCTATACTCTCGAAAAGATCAGCTGATTCCACAGAAACAGTTAGAGAATCGTGCAAAACCGTCCAACGTGTTTCCAATTACAACAACAGCGGCCATTGTAAAGAAACTTGTTCAGTGTACGCACGGCTTTTCTTTGGAGTTAGTTCCAGAATTTCGGCATTATGGCATCATCAGGCCTATCAGGTAAATTTTTGAAACATTCATGCCATACTTAGCCATTTCACTGGATATTAATTCGTACAAAAATAAGCTTACTTTATCCATTTAGATGCCTGCCATCTAGTTCTTCTTCAATCGCACGCCATAACGTTTTTGCTTTTACATCCTGTTTGTCACGTGACGGCAGTTGAGTTTATTTTTAGGGGTCATATCGAAATAACGTTATTTCACAAATGTCATAATAGTCTGAACCATATACATGGGTATTGAAAACTCTGACTCACGAGAGTGTGGGTGTTTAGAATAAAGTAACAAAATGGGAGATAAATTTATTCAAACAAATATAAAATGAGCTAGAAAGAAAATGACAAAGAAAACAGTATCCTTGTCAAAACTTTTTTGTAGAATATAATTTATTTTAAAACACACCGCGCTGTTTATCTCGGAATCAATAATTCAGGTATAAAAGTATTTTTTTATTGATCAGATGTATTTATTTATTTCTATTTCTATTCACTTTCTTAAATCTTGATACATGTTCAGTGTTCCAACTATTTTCGCTGTTGGTTGAAGGGAGCTTCATGTTGCCCTGGTGCTCTCGGAGCTAAAGGAAAACATGAAGCCGATCTCTTTGTAGTGTATGTATTGCGTCATGTTGTTGCCCTGTATTTGTCCCTTCTTGTCTTTGTTTGTTGCCTACGGTGTCAATGGTAGTTTGCTTCGCCCATTGAGCTGACATACCGCAATATGTTAATGAAATAACAGTAAGTACGGCGTTAAACCCCAAACAAATCAGAAGCTACTAGCTTCTGTGTCGCAAAGTGTAAGGTATATAACTATATGTATATACAATAAAGAGTGAGAAAACAAAAATAAAATAATAAAGGAATAAAAACACTGAGCCTTCAAGAAATATATCTTTGAAATTTTTTTTAATCAGAAAAATGGAAGTACTTGTCGGCAATTAACATCAAGCCTGAATGCTTAAGTGCGGGAAGAAACCCACATCCACACCAATTGCCCGACCATATGCTGACAAATGGAGTTATGTATGAAGCAAGTAGGCAGATGAAGTGGACATCGTTGACTGAAATGTTAAAAACATGGATGGGTGAAAGATTCCCAGAAAACTATAACAACAAAAAAGTCCAATCAGTTGTGGAAAAAATAGTGAAAGAACGGCTAAAGATAATGAAGAAAAAGAAATCCCTTCAATCTGAAAAGCAATTAGCCGAGTTTCTGGGGAAACCGTTTTCATCGAATCTACCCTTAACCCACAGTGCAGATAGCAGCAAAGAAATTAGGCCTGTGCAAAGTTGTATGGAGATTGTTGAACAGTTAGAACAAAAAGTGGAACAGTGTAATGAACAAAAAACAAGACATATTGAGAAAATGAAACACATTAAGCGAAACACCAAAAATTCTAAATTAAGAGAACACAGGAAAAACACTCTTATTGACAGACAGAAAATTATTATCCGATCTCAAAATAAGAACATCGACCAATTAAACAGGATAAGAGAAAAGCTTAAACGCCAACAACAACAAAGGCGCCTGTTGATCAATAAGGAGAGAAAAATGAAAATGAAAACAAGCAAGGAAACTCAGTCTCCATTAAGTTGGAGTGGGATGGGTTACAATGATAACCAAGATAACACTGAAGCTGGAGATCATGGGAAGAAGGAAAGACTGGTGTTTTTTAAGGCAGACCACAAATACCAACCAAATTTAATTTCATGCGTGTTGAAATTGTTGGACCACCATGTAGGCTATAAACATGTTAGCCCGGTAATTAGGGCAGTGTTAAGTTTAGTGGACCTAGAAGCCGACGAATTGCCTTGTCCGTCCACTGTGGAAAATATTGCAAAATTGAAACTGCCTTTAGCCCAATTAAATCTAGCACAAACAACAACATCGTCAGCCCTGACATTGTATACAGACGAGACATCAAAGAGGGGTGTACAATACGAGACGTTTGTGACAACAAATGAAAGAAAAGAGCCTAAAATTTTAGGAATAAAAGAGATCCCAGACAAGTCAGCCGACACCATCCTGAAGACACTCCAAGACATTTTAAAAGATTTAGACAACTTGTCCGTAAAATCAGATGCTGGGAGAAAAATCTTAGAAAAAATAAAAAACACCATGAGCGATAGGGCAGCAACAGGTAAATATATATATCCTTTGAATCATTCCCATTGTCAGCGGGACACGTGGCCGTGGCTTAATGTAGCGAGTGCGCCTACTAATCCTACTTCGATTGTCCGTTCACTGGATCGAGTCGGCCTGTCGATCGTCGGGTGTATGCGTGAGTCACACGCTGGGGCTCCAGCAATCACGGGGGTGGTTTTTACGAGGTTTCCTCACGGTTTTCCACCGTAATAAACAAGGTGCAGTGTGAAGTGGACAATCCTTCGTCATATAAGTGCAATACCCTTAAGTACGATGTTAAAGCCCAATCAAACAAAAAAAAAACGCATTGTCCCAGTAAATGTTACTGTAATAGCATACAGTGTCCGTTTTAAAAATTATTCTAACAGTACAGTTCTGGTTAACAGGGATTAACTTGCATGCAAGCATCTTCATCTTTTGAAATATATTTAATTAAATTGTCCTTTCGGGGTTAATTCCTTAGATGTGGCAGTCAATATAGAAAGATATCTTGATTTAGCACTGGAGGAAGATCAATTTTCCCAATGTTTCACAACACCCCATAGTTTATCGTTTTTTAAATGTCACTTATTGTTGCTATATACACTGACATCCGATAGTCAACTGCCACTTAGCACGGCGTTAAACACCAACCATTCAAAACATCAACCAATAATACGTGTATAAATTCAACTCCATTAAATAGTTTAAATGTCTTTAGTAAAAATTGTCCTTTTCAGAAAAACTTTTCCAACAGCACTTGGCTGCATACAGAGTTAATGTCCTTAAGGAGATTATTCCGGACTGGGATAATTTCACCGACAGTGAAAGGTCCAGGTTTGGACAAATGCACAATTTTTTTTGCGGACTGCATTTGTTGTCAAATGCAGCAGATAAAGTTGATGCCAGTTTTAAAAGCATTGAACTAAAACATGCTGAAATGCTGAGCGGTGACAATGCGGACAATAAAAAGTACGCTATATGTTATGGGAAGTCATCCGAAACAGTGAATTTTGTTCGTGCCGCCTGTAAGGCATTCGCTCCCGGGGGTGACGAAAAAAACGGATGTTTTGGGTGGGTTTCGGTTTTCCTAAAAGGAAAAGGAGACACGGATAGGCTAACTCCTTTTAGGGGAAACCGGTTCAACATTGTTTTCCATAATGGCGGAATAATTTACCATCAGAGACAAGTGCTTATTGATTTTTTGCAAAATTGTTATGGAACACCTAATGGTTTGCTAATCAGTGTACTAAATGGACTCAAATCGCCCATGATAATGGCATGTTGTCGTGTACTTGGGATTATTAACAAGTATGTAACAACGCCGCTATGGAATACAATAGAATCCGCTGAAAGTGTTCTGTGTATGAGCAACATTTACCAACAAGTTGTCAACAATTTAGAATCAGCAGATGCTGCTCTTTTGATCAGAGGGGAGCTTACAATCGTCCCCGGAATTGACATACCTTATACCAATGTTGTATCTTCTTTAATAACATCACAAGAAAATGACGACTTGGCAACGACTACATTGTCAATAGCACTGCAAGACCTGTGTTGCCTTTTCAAAAGGCTATTAGCCGATCAACTTCAAGGTGGCAACAATTGTGGCAAAACACTGGCGGATTTCCCAGAATGTTCATCGGCACTGTCGCACAATAAGTTGCCGGAATCAGTGTTCGGTCAACTAGACCATGTAAAAAGGACAAAGCCTTCCAGTACCATCTATACAATAGAAGGCACCATCATGTTCAACTTCAATAAAGTGCAAGACTGGCTTGATAGTCTAGGAGAGGATCAAAAATATATTAACATTATAGCCGCCACCAGTTTAAGAAAAATTACAGTTTCACAATATAAAGAGAGGATTCTTTCTGTGCAGAAAGCAAAACTGGAAAATCTTAGACGAAAACAGGAAGCCCGTGAGGCCAAAAGACTAAAGCGCTTGGGTCAATCGACTGCTCTTACCAACAACATAATATATCACGGTCTTTGGCAAACTGAACAAGAGGTCGACCAAAGGCTGAAGAGCTATCGCTTAAAAAAAGAGTCCTTTGAAGCAATTAAAATTCAACTGAATTTTCGGAAAACAGTTTTAGGTCAAAAAGCTGACCCTAAATTGTTTACAATGACAATAAAGAAACGTAAGCTAACGCTACAGGAGTTGGTGGCCAATTTGAAGGACTTGATCCGACAAGCGCTCTTCAAAGTAGATCATCATGTGTGTTCTCCATGGGTTGCTAAGAAAATAAGTCAAAACTTTGAAGAGGACGGTACAATTGTAACATACGAGGGCAGAGTTATTTCCCAAGTTCCCGGCTTTCCACAATGGTACAATGTGGTGTACAACAATGAACCGGACACTGTGTACACATGCAACACTCTCCAAGAGGATCTGGATAACGGAGATCTGGTGTTGTATGATTAGGTACCGTACATTATATCTGTATGTTAACACCTGATGCCCCAAACTGCACGGAAATCCCTAACGCAGCACTCATCCCAAGTTTATTGCCAATTGTTACAGAATAACATGCAGATGTTGGATACTATTGTATTTAATGACACATGCACATAATGGCACATCACACTGTATATGAGTAAAAATTAATATTGTTACATTAAAGCACTTGTTTTCGTCACTGATGAGAAAGACTATATTGTTATGGTATTCTTGTTATCACTTTTTTCCACCCACAGTATTGGAACTTTTTTTATTGTATTAACACCCGTAGTTTCATGACTTAACTGATATTTGACATTGATAATGGCCTGATCCGAAAAGCTAATAGTGGAGTATTAGCGTGGTACGTAAATGCGAAACCACTTAATAAGCATAGACCTTATCAACATTATTCAATCCATGTCTGAATAATTTGTGGCATCATATTTTCTTATTGGGGGGGGGGAGAGAGAAATAACAATGATTAAGTTTTCATTTGGGGCATATAAAAACACCAGACAAACTGACTGTAATTTACTCGGTAAACCGAACGCCATATGGTCAAGGTTTAGTGGTCGACCTGTAGGCCTACGGATCCTCCTTAGATGTACTATTTACAAGTTGCCTTTTGTTTCCTTCATTCAAAATTTGCTATAGTTAAGGCTAATAATAGCATTATTCTTCTGTGGGAACTGGGCATTTATATCTGTCTCTTTTAAGGACATACTATTTCCTTAAAAATAAGTATCATCGCACGGTTTCTTATCTTTGTGGTTACTATATCAATACCTTCAATAATATTATATGATGCACTATGTTGTACTTATCAAGGGTGTTAAGGCTTAATAGTTGATCTTTATTTATTTATTTTATTTTTTCTTTGTTTCAGATTGCAAATGAATTTGTTTTTAAGAAGGCACGGGGGACAATTAACTATGAATTAATCAAATGGTTAGTATGTTTACCGTGTCCCCAATTCCCCGGTTTAAGTAACTTGCAATATATTCCTTAAAAAAAAACCCCACCCCATAAACAATAATATTATATTGTAAAATGTATACCACCCCATACCATTTCTGGTAGATTTTTTTACCTCCCCTTTCTTCTGTCATCTTCCGCAGGCTGTCGCTTTGGTTAGTACAACACAACGGAAACTCATCTTTTACTTGGAGGTACATACTCGAGTACAATGACATTGCCGGGTGATTTGTGCAAGGTAAGAGGACATTTTCAAATGTATAATAGCCAAAATAGATACAAGAGACAGACATCTTCACAACAGTACATTAAACTCTGCACAGAGTTCAAAAGAAAAAATCAACCTGGACCACCTACTCTAAATAGATACACACGTGAACAACATTTCCTTGTGACCGTTGTACATGTCAGGCATGGTGTTGATACCTGATATATACAACGGCCACAGGAAAATGGGAAAGGTAATATGTCATTTATCGATAAGGCTTCGGTTATACCTGAACAGGACTCTCAAAAAGTGTTAGAATATACAAACCGTTGTTGTTGTTGTTCAAATTTACTTACCGGACAAAAGCTCGCTGTACTAGGCAGATCCAAGTTAAATTCCACTCGATTATACACACAGCACCCTCTTCAGTTGATTCTCAACGTCGACAATAGTACACAGTTAAGGAGAAAAGAAGATATATCACGAAAGAACTATTCGAAAACTAAGGGTCTTTGCTTTCGACAGATCGTAGTCACTTTTTTCTGAGGACAGGGTACCCCACGTGATTAAAATGAATATTCAATAGCTGCCTGTTAGGGGAGGTAATTATGTTGGGTGAACAAAAAAGGTCTTGTTATCGGTACCCTTGTTATACTGTTGTAAATAGATTAATTATTATGCAAAGATACATTTTCGTAAAAAAGGGGGTGCAAAAACGGAAGGGAAGAAGAAAGAAGAAAACAATAACATCACAAAAAGTGGATATCTCGAGGGCTGAATGGAATTGAAACAAAGTAAACAAGGTCTGGAGTTGTGTGCAATAGTTGTTTAATCGACAGAATTACCTCCCCTAACAAGCAGCTATTGAATATTCATTTTGATCACGTGGGGTACCCTGTCCTCAGAAAAAAAGTGGCTACCTGACAGATCGAACTCCCAAGCAGCACAGAGAAGAGTACGAGATACTGTGACAAATCAGTATTAACAGAAATGTACGAGCTGTTGTAAACAAGCGACCTGAATTTTGATTTTGGGACGACAGCAAAAGTTGATCGATGTTGAAAAGTGGCTAATTAG
>JAVFBX010218003.1:0-11539 GCA_034783855.1 Mopalia kennerleyi | reverse complement strand
TTGTCTCCGTCGTCATATAAGTGAAATACCCTTGAGTACGACGTTAAACACCAATCAAACAAACAAACAAACAAACGAGGTTTTCTTCCGATTTTCCATCATAATAGAGCAATGAACAGTGTGAAGTGGACAGTCCGTCTTCATATATGTGAAATACCCTTGAGTACGATGTTAAACCCCAATCAATCAAACAAACAAACAAAAACGTATAGATTCCAGTTACGTTCTGTGTAACAATTACATTGTTTACTTGAGGTTTCGCACCACAATCATGTGAATAAGGCTACGTTACTTTTCAAAACTACGTAAAAACACACAACCACAACAAAAATGAACAAAAAGGAAAAACAATATCATCTGTACAAAATTGATACCTGACGTTTTGGGTCTGCCATTTCCACGTAATCCCCCAAACGTACCAGGATCTCATCAGCGGCTCCGATCCACATGTCAACCTTAGCCTTCTCTAAAGACGTTCTTCCGTCCAAACCTATAACAACAACAACAACAGTATTTTAACACTGTCTTTTGGGTGGCTGGAGCCAGCATCCTGGAGCTTTGCTGTTAATGTGCAATGGAAAATCATCTGTCGTGTTGCCTTTGTTTTGCGTCTTGTAATTGTCTTGTATTTTATCAGGTAAGAAAATGGGAACTGTCCGAATGGTCGGTAATTCCACAACACATTTGTAGCAGTTTTCATTATTCGACTCTTTGATTACTGTTGTGATTTTTTACAATTTCATTTTAAAATCAGTCGTTCACTTGTTTGGTGACATATTTTACCTACCAAATTCTCTGGCAAGGAATCGTTCAATGGCGTGGCTCTGGGCAAGTTTCTCCCCGTCCACCTCCAGAATGGGTAACTGTCCGAATGGAATTTCTGTTGAAAATGAAAAGTACCCGTCCGATGAATTTCAGATGACCACATGTGGTATTAAACACTTTGTAAATTACAGTTATTGATGTCGTATTCAAGGCCAAGATAAGATGACTGTTTGAGAAAAAAACATCCTTGTCGTAAAACAACCACAGTCTGTTTAAAGATTTAAGCCAGAAATGGCTAATACGGGACTTTCATTGGACGTTTTAAAGTAAATCCTATTTTAACAATCCTCAAAAAAGGCGCCTACTTTTATCAAAAGCTACACAGAACAGATTGATCTACATCCGCTGATCAGTGACAATAAGTAGTTCAAGTACGACTTAAATACTAATTTCACATTCAATCATAATACCAAAGACGGGGAAATTTAGTTATCTTTGATGACGTCTAACTTGACCGGGGATTGATCCCCGTTCAGGAATGATTTATCACTGAATTACTGACTGACGCTGAACACTTTGTTAATGGATTTTAACAGGTAGATTTCGGAAAGAATTCGGACTGTGGCTTAGTGGTAAGCGAATGCGCTTACTTATCCTTCTTCGATATACCGTTCACGGGGTCTAGTCCGTCTGTCAGCCATCATGTTAATGAGTGTCGCACTAAGTGGCTTCGGCAATCGCTGGATAGGTTTTTGTAAGGTTTCTTCCCGGTTTTCCACCGAAATAAGACAAGGAACAAAGTACGGTGGACAATCTGTCGTCGTATAAGCTAAATAGCTTGAGTATAACGTTAAACCGCGAATAAAGTAATCGATTACAGGTAATTTAGGTTATTGCCATATCTTCATTTTGTTGACGAATAATTTCTTTCAAAGTAATTTAAGAACTAACACTTTGTAAAATAAGTACAACCTCTTTCGCCTGCATTCTAATTAACCAGTTTATAACTCTAGGGGTAGTCCAACCTAAAGTACTTATTGCTATTTGAATGCTTAATTTTCTAAATATATTTCATCGATTGATTGATTGATGTTTTACGCCGTTGTTAAAAGAATTTCACCTATATGAACAACAATATTTGACACAAGCAAAACCATAAAATGAGAAGTGTTTTGGTAAAGTTGGAAAAACTAATATTTCCCCAGTTTTAAGTAAAGACAGTATTGCTACTTTTCAAACAAACTATACCCTTAGCCAGAAGTCAGATGTCTTTCAAAGAATTCACTGATCGACTGTCCAATGAAAACTCGTTGAACCTACTTTTCTTGATATCATTCCACTCATCAACAGGATCATAACCATTCTCTTTCAGGGCAATACGTTTATCTTCAAACTTCACTCCCGCCACTTTGAAAAGTAGACGACTGATTTCCCCTCGCCCTCTGCCGTCGAAGTATGTCAATGTATACTTCGGCATTTTGAACCTACTGTGAAATAAAATGGACAGTTTTAAATACATTAACTGACATAAGCCCTGGGCGTTTTTATTACTTACTTCTAACTGCATAGAATATTTCCCTTTCCTCGTATCTATTCAATTGCTATATAATGTACGTGTTCGTTAACATAAATTATCACATGCACATGCACATTAGCCCGTAAAGAATTTAAATCCGTCTGTTTAGGTCTACGATTGTTATCTTTGTAACTGTGCGACCATTATCCTAATACGTATGCGATTATTATCTTAGAATGTGTCCGTCTTTTTATGTCAATTAATGTTCTTTACAATAAATGTCTTTGAATTGTCGTTATGAGTTACCATTTACTTCCTCTAAACGTGTTCGTCTATTGTTTTAAGATTTGTCCAAATTTTTCTCTAAACATCCATTTATTGTCTTTATACATCCTTTTATTTGTTCTACACGTCCGTTATTTTTCTCCAGACGCCCATTTGCTTTTTCTATAGTTCCGCTTATTTGTTCTATACGTCCGTTATCTTCTCATTTCGTCTGTATATTTTCTCCACACGTCTGTTTACTTTCTTCACATGTCCGCTAATTTTCTCTATACGTCTATTTATTTTCTCTATAAGTCAGTTTATGTGTTCAATACGTCACGTGTCTCTATACGTCCGCTGTTGTTCTATGTACGTAAATTTATTTTCCCTATATGTCCGTTTTTTTATCTTTCTTGATTTTCTACATACGTCCGTTTACTTTTTTCTATATATCCGTTATTTTTACTTTACGTTGCTTATTTTCTCTATGAGTCCGTTTATTTTCTCTATCCGTACGTTATTTTCTTTATACGTCGCGTATTGCCTCTATACGTACGTTTTTGTTCTCAAAACGTCTGACTATTTTTTCTATACGTTCACAACGTCCATTTATGTTCTTCATACGCGTCGACTCATTTTATTTATACCTTTCCATTTATTTGACATGTTCGTGTCTATATTTATGTATAATTATTTCCTTCCGGCTTTTACGTGTCCATCAATCGTCTGATAATATACATTAACTCCCAGAGACAAATTATACAAGAAAAAATGTATTGCAAGCACTCGGGAATCCTCAAATGTACTGGCCACATTATCTCGGACGCCAAACATCTGTCACCATTATGAAATTAATTGTTGCAAATGAACTGAGAAACATAATCCGCGTTATGTAAATAGTTTACAATTTTCATCTGTTTTGGTTTCAAAAGGTAGTGTATTCCTGAACTTAAATTGCGAATCAGTCGACCCGTCCGGTATATGAGTCATATGATGTGGCTCCGGCAATTTCGGGGGTTGCTTTTTACGAGGTTTCTTCAGGGTTTTCCATCACACTTTGGCAATGGGAAATGTGAAGTGGACAATCCGTCATCATATAAGCGAAATACCCTTGAGTACGACGTTAAACCCCAATCAACCAAACAAAGAAATATAGGCTTCCGATGAAAAATGTAAGATCATGGTGTATTACGAGGAGGTTGAGCCGATTGTGTTTCCAGCGATTAGTCACTCGGAAGCCCTTGACTTATCTCTGTCATGTCTGAACATCCCTCGGCCATTTCCGTAACGTAAATATTCTCTGATGTAAAGTGGGTCATTTCACAGTAGGCACCCCACATATATTTACCTTCATCTTACGTTTTCGTGTAATTTTATTGCTTGCATTCACCTCCGAGATACCTGTACTGGTACGGAAAGTCTCGAAGGATGTTTCGACATGTGTACTCTACGTGTATCATCTTGTGCGTCAAATGATCACAGCCCATTAACCTATGTGAAGTCAGCTGATTGGCATAGTTCGCGCTGCTTCGAGATATCAAAACCTTTTCTTGTTTAGGGTCAAAACATAATGTTTTAAACTACATTTTTATGGCATTTTAAATGCGCTTAAGTTCGTGTAAGTTGGGGAAATAGTGTGAAAAAACATTTGCAAATAATCTTCCAGCGAACAAACTGTGACCCGATCTATAGCACAACCCACACTAAGAAGCACAAAATGAAGAGTTATTGGTATATTTAAACAAGAGCATCGAATTACCTTTAGAAAGATATATAATATGCTGTAATATCTTTCATATCTTCAAGTTACAGCTATTTAAGTACGATAAAGACCATAGGAACCTAACCTTAAATTACTTTCCCTAGTTGCTTCAGTTTTATTTAGGCTTAAATCTCAGCATTGACAGGTATGCCATTTTGACCTGACAGCTTAAGACTCAAAACTATAATTTGCGACTTGGTCCGTATTTTGCTTGAGCGGGTCACAAATGACCTACCTATCAAACCACAAAGTACATTTATTTAGGGTGTATTAACGTGTGTAAAATAAGCTTGGGGCTCAATGGGCAGAACGTCCATGACCCACTTCTTGCTTTATTAAAAATAGATTGAACTGGTTACTCTCTTTCATAAAACAAGTGGATGTTTATACAGGAAGGAAAAAGTTATCTATTCTTTTAATGGGAACGTGTGTTGTGCGGGCTCAGAAACCGAACTTGAAGAGGGCACGGGCACCAACTTGTCACTAAATGTTTTAGAGAACGTTTACAGTGACTAACTGCATGCTAGCATTTACTTGTCTTCTCAGTATTGTCAAATTACATTTAAACTGCGATCGAAGTATCGGTCTGATATGTCTGATATTTTGGTACATTCTCTCTCTACAATCACTCACCAACCAGCAACACATGCAACATAATGTAGGTTAGTAGAATAATATATGTGGAAAACTCACAAATGTATCGATTAGCCGCTGGTCTGCACGCTTGAGTCAAATGGTCAGTGATTTGGGGTGAATAAATATATGAACACGGTCTTGACGCTAAAAGCCCTGAACTAAAACGGCAGCTTCGTATTTCGAAAGGCCGGTTTATATTCATCCGGTCTCACACGTGTAAGGGATGTTGTAGTGTTTACTCAAGCCGGCTGAAGAGAAGGATGACCAACCAATCGCTAAGCTTGTAACATACGTTTTAAACGTTACAGGACGTTCTATTGGTTCAGTTGTTCACTGACCACCTAGTCTGTTTGGTTAGGGCAGAGGTTGGAGCGTCTTTTACGCGTATTGATTCAGACCAGGCTGAATTTGAGTTAGCGAGATAAAATGGGACGGATATTTGGCTTTCATTGTTAAAGACCACGCGGGGATTTTTAATGGTTTGTTTCATTCGTGTCGCCACATCAACATTAACGTGCTCAAATGAAATTATAACAACAACAACGTGATGTTTAATGTATTATAGATCCATGTTACAAATATAGGTTTATATTTTCTTTATATATAAATCCTTAAATAGGCCCATACCTTCTTTTAGTGATCATTGGCAGGTTTTTAACACTGCGTGAAGAAACATAATTTTGGTAAGGGATTTATACAAATATATAGGACCCAACAGTTAAGTCAAAATTGTACAAGCACGAATTCGCTGTATAAAAGTATATTTTTGTAGTGTGGAGAACTTTTAGTTGTCCTCACAGGGATTCGAATCAGCGTGCTCAAACCTGATGTTTAATGTATTATATTTCATTTGTATTTAAATCCATAAATAGGGCCATACCTTCTGTTTATTGAAACAATACAGGATTTACCACTTTGCATGAAGAAACATGATTTTGGTCAGAGATAAATTAAAATATATATATACACAAATAGTTGATTCAAAATGCTTCAAGCACGCATTCACTGTACACAAATATATTTTTTTTAGTGTGGAGAACTTTTAGTGGTCACCACCGGTATTCGAATTAGGGCCTCTAGCTAGTAGGGCCAAAGACTACTAAATTACGTCATTTTAAACCATATACCTTCAAAATATCGTACGATATTTATTTGTCGTATGACGTTTAGTGAAAGATGATCCTGAACTCAAACCGTCTGAGTTAAAAAGACCAACGGATAAACGACCACTGATTTTTTTTCCTCGTGAAGTCTACGAAACTTTCTCTACCTGAAGGACTGAACAGAGACACAAAACATGAGTTTTTTTATCGCATAATTACCCAGGATGTGTTTCATTGATTGGCTTATTCAGATAATCCGGTTCTAGCAAGAATATAGTTTTATTGTAGATTTTGCCTACTGTATAGAAAATTATTTTTGTTAATGAGATTCAAATATTCATCATCAAAATGCAGTTTTTAATTTTCCTTTTAGCAAATTTTAAAGAAAGCAAAAATATTGAAAGACAAATCTGCACAATATTATTTATGGAAAACATCAACTAAAATCTTCTAAAAGAGTCAATTCTAATCGTCATACAGATTTTCATTGATCCCCGAAAAATAGTTTTTTATCAAGCCAGTTACATATCTGTGGCCTTATATAGATACCACATCAACATTTGCATGTTGATGTGGTAATACAGATATTAAATACAAAATTATCTGTATTTTGCAGCATACATATAGATGCGCCGGAACAACGTTATCTGCATAATTCTAAACAATAAAACACATTGTTTGGGTAACGCACGACATAAATAATTGTCACTGTGTCATAGCTTTAAGTAGAATTAAAGTTTCAGATAGTTGAAAACAGACCAGAAAAATTTTATGTTTATTGCTCGACATTAAAACAATAACTATCGATCCTTTTGTTAAAATCCTGTTTAATACAGCCTTTTTCAAAATATCGCTAGGATAGGATTCTTCTCACTGTTTTGTATCCGATAATTTAACTATGTTTTTTTCGGGTCTGTTCACTAAAATTGTAGTCCACATGCCATATAGATAATGTACAAAAATGGTAGGCTATACAACACTCGAATTCAGAACCGGGTTCCGCTCTTACGTATGTATATTGAAAACGCAATATACAGCAAACGCCGCCATAAACGTAGGAGTTATTTTAATACGGCGTAAAACCCACCACCACGATTGTCTAAGCCTCATCACGTAACTCACTCGTATGCCTTGGGGTGGGGGTGCGGAGGGGGGCAATATCTGATAAGATAATCAGAAAAATAAACAGATCTAAAAGAAGTAAGTTAATAAAATGTAAGCCATGGTTCAACAGTGATTGTACTAAATTGCGTAAAACGCAACTACTCTTTGCGCATAAACATTACAAGAAAACTTTGGATAAAACCATTAGGTAAAAATAAGATAAACAAATTTCCCAATACCGACGAAAACAAATTTGGAGTATATTTGGCAATGTCTTATACTAAATCCCAAATTGATGAATGAATTTCGGTACAGAACTTAACATTTTTTTTTATCCCAACAAAACGCACAGCGTTGGAGATCTTGTGATCCATTACTTCATAAATCACCTGGAACAGTAGATGAGACTCGAAAGGCTGTCCGTGATCTTAGCTTCTGGAAAAGATATGGTATTAAATAACTATGTAAAGACATCACTTAACATTTTAATAGAAATATATGACAGACTTGATTCTTCATGTTATACCCGATATCTGGCCGAATGGAATTATAATATCAATGTACAAGATAAAGATAGCCGCATTGACCCTGATAATTACATGAGGGATAACCTCGTTGAGTTGTGTTTGAAAGGTATTCATTTTCAAAGGGTCTCTAGTTTTTAACTTCCGAATCTCAACCATTGAAACCGTATATGTGAGATCCCAATAAGATTTCGTAAAAAACACAGTACCAATGAGCACATATTTCTGACCCGCGGCCGTGTCTTAGAGGTAGTGTGTGCTCTTACTAATCCTACCTCGATTTACCGTCCACCAAAACGACTCCGTCTGTTGACCATTAGACGATGTGACTCCGGCAATCGCGTTTTTTTTTACGCGGTTTCCCTCAGGTTTTCCACCGTGATGAGGCAGAGAGTAAAGTGGACAATCCGTCGTCATATATTCATGTGAAATTCCATTGAGTGCGAAAATAACGTGTTAGTATCACTCAACACAGAATCTTTTTATTTCAACAATAGGGACATTTAAAGAGTCCATGATTTTGTGTATATGGGAGTTAAAAATTTAAGTAGGCCTACAATAGCACATTTTTTAAAATGCGGAAGATCTTTATTTGATAAAGCGAATAAGGCTATTTACGCCTTAATAAGAACATATCCAAACAACAATTTATCGATTGATTTGATATTTTTGATACAATAATTAAGGTCAACTTTTATTTTATAGATTATTACAAATAATCGTCAGGTATTTATAGAAATATGTCAAGTAAATATATAAATAAATGTTGGGAGTTCAAAATATCCAGGTAGGGAAGTAAATAAATGTTTTATGACACCAGTAGTTCCATTATTTATTCCCTGATTATAATTGCAAATAATTGTCAGGTATTTATGGAAATATATCATGTAAATGACCGGATAAAGTAATATATCAATAAATGTTTTAAGACACAAGTAGTGTCTTTTACACTAATTAATTCTCAACTCTGTACAGATATGATTACAATTAATGACCACATAAAGAAACATAAGAGTTGAGGTGTATAGAAAAAAAACAGGTGAGAATTAATATCGAAGAGTAGAGTTATAATTTGATTTTAAACAAAATAATTCTTAACTGTGTAAAGCAATAATTCCTATAAAAGTTGAGGTGTTCAGACAAAAACAGGTAACCAGTATAGCTATCTAATATTTAAGGGTACAGATAATTTGTTTTACACAGAATAATTCTCACCTGTTTAAAGCAATAATTCCTATTAATGACGACATAAAGAAACATAAGAGAAGCGGTGAATTTAAAAAAAAATATTAATAAATTTTACAAATTAATAGGAAAGTTAAGCGATAAATAATGTGTATCTAGATTTTGTCGATTTTAATAAATTATTATTAGACATTTAAAATAATACAGATAATTTTTTCTCACCCCATGTTCCTCACTTTGTCCAGCAATAATTCATATGTACGATTAAACAAAGAAACAAATGAGTTAATGAGTTCAGAAAAATTCGGTGCGAAATATAGTTATAGATATAATTAATATTATCTAATTCAGATAATATTTACACTAAATAATTCTCAGCCGCTCTATATCTTTCCGATATTCTATATCGGAATATCGGAAAGAGTTGAGGCGAGTTCCGACATAACTATAACTATAAAAATTATAGAGTTTTCATGACCGGATAAACCATCATAATAGTCGAGATGAGTTCAAAAGAACCAGGGTCCGGTTCTTCTAAAATTTTAGGTCCCAGGCCTAACAGCAAGTTATATGACGTTGCGTCCGAAAGAAACTGACGTTACGTCGTAATAGAAATTCATTGTAACGTAACGACATAGAGAGCTTTGAGTGACCCACATCTGGTGGACAAATGTTATAATGTATAAATAATCGTGTAATGTCTAAATTAAATATTAAAAATTGTAACTTTGTCGGGTTTTTTTCTTTCAAAATTTTGCAACGCGAACGCCGAATTACTGATATTTCACACTTCATACATGTGTCGAAATCTAAAACCTTTCTTTTTAGAAAGAATTCTTACCAGACAGCAAAATCCCATTTTTAAACATCTTCGTCAATCTTGTTGTCATCGCCAAGATACGACGTGCAGTAATCGACATTCGGAGATTTCGTATCGGCATGTGATCTCATAGCAGTTTTGAATGTGTCTGTTATGTTGAGAAAAATAACATCGAGGGTATTTTTATTTACTGGATTATCCAACAGATCAGTTTAATGGGGTGTAATTGGTTTCGGAAATTTGTTCATGGTGTACACCGTTTTGGTGTCGTGTGCAAAAACGTCTTCATTCTGGGGATTTTTTAAAGATTGTTGTAACATTTGCTCAATCTGGTACTATACTGTAGATTGGTCTGAAGAATAATTTTTGTTGAAACGAATTCCCTCCCTGTTCCTTCACCACTTCGAACTAGCTGGTCGACTTTACAGTCAGCTGAATTGGAATTGTACTCGCTCTTCAGTTTGAGCAACTGTGGGATTAAGATACTCATCGGGGTTCGTTTCTGCGAAAGTCTTATTGGAGGTCGATTGACAGAAGTTAGGATTACGATACTCATCGGGGTTCGTTTCTGCGAAAGGCTTATTGGAGGTCGATTGACAGAAGTTAGGATTACGATACTCATCGGGGTTCGTTTCTGCGAAAGGCTTATTGAAGGTCGATTGACAGAAGTTAGGATTACGATATTCATCGGGGTTCGTTTCTGCGAAAGGCTTATTGGAGGTCTTAAACAATTCGCTTAAACTTGAGTGTTTTCTTGGGAACATTTGACCGCTTCTGACTTGTTGGACTGCAATACTTCTTCTCCTGAAATCAAACAAGGTTATTCGGTTACTTAATCTCAATACGTTTTATTCATTGATCATTCCATTAGTTACAGTAGTTATGTTTAAATTTCTGCCTCTTTAATAAAACTTAACTCTGTATTTTTAGTTTTATTTTGAGTGTTATGTCATAATTTCTAAAGTACTGGTGTGAGGTGATTATGTAACAAAATATGTTCGCTGAAAAAATTATTTAGATTCCTTAATACTATGGAAAAGTAATTTTGTATATGGTATATATACATCCTCTCAAGAAAAAATAGTTACTGACATACACTGCAATGTTATTATTTCTTACTGTAAGATTATTTTTTCTTTGGGATTTATAATTTACATTACAGTATTTAAAAGTGTACGTGGGTGTGCGTGTATGTGTTTAATTCTTATTCTAGGCTTTGTGGTATTAAACCCCTCACTTGTGTTTTGTTGTGATTATCCACTCTTTACTAAACATATGTCTGAAGTGATTTGAAATAAACAAAGAAACAAAAATAAATAAAATCAGTTTGATAATAAAAATCACATGAATCATAAAATGACTAGGATCGGTAAACTTTTTTCCATAGTAAGCTAATTCTTAATTTATCATTCCGATTAACATGAGGCAAATACAGTGATATATCAAGTACCGGTAGCTGGTTACAGAAGGCAAAATTATCTTTTTTCCACAGTAGCAAAACTGCCAAGGTAGTCTTGTCGAAAAATCCACAATTAAAATACTTAGAGAATAATTCACGGTCCTGAGTCTCAATAAGAACATGAAGAACTTACCTAAAAAAAAGTCTGCGATGCACAATGGCAGTATTTAAAACAAGAACCGCACAGGTCACCCCAACAGACACATACACGAATATTTTTACTCCAGACAGAATCTCGCCGTTCGGACCACTTGACTCTACCAAGAATAAAACATTTGTAATCTGGCAGTGATATCTGATAAAAGTAATTACCTTCACTAAATACGTCTGTAAATCCAACAAATTACACAAATGTTAAGCAAAATGTCTTGTTAACCATTATTATCAATGGGGATCGCTTG
>JAVFBX010217992.1:0-11539 GCA_034783855.1 Mopalia kennerleyi | reverse complement strand
ATCTGTATCTGTGGGAGATTTTGAATGTTACAAGAGCTTCAAATTTTATTTTCGAAATTCAATAAAACTTATCTTTAAAATCGATTTTTGGTTGACACAGAGTAAGTTCAAAACATATCTGCTTTACAATCTCAATTTTAATGATGCTAAAATACCAGAAACATATTTTTGGTGGCCCTTTTTTTACAGCGTCATTCGCCCTTTCAATGTGGCTGGAAGCTGCGTTGTCATGGCACCCTAGTCGTCAGGGGAGGTAACGCAGAACGCAAACAAAGATCATATCGCCCCAGAACCTGTTTTCTTATGGTTGTCTAATCGAATAAAATTGCACATACTGGCTTGGCGGATAATAAATTCGTTATAGACGTTTTAATAGTACATAGGCATCACAAACAGATCGGCTTCATGTAGCCCCTTAGCTCTGAAAATACCAAGGCAACAGGAACCTCCCTCCCAACCCTTCCCAAAATATCTATGAATAAGTTGTCATCCAGTGGTAAGGCTTGGGGTGTACAGTCCTTCAACATAATGGTCATTGTCCCTGAGCTACATATTAGTATTTAATGGCTCACAATCTTTGATAGTAAGCATGTCACATGCAAAAACGTACCTGAATATGGGTTTTTCTGAAAGTATACAGGTTTGTATCGTAGTCAAAGAAGATAAGTAGGTTCATCATGGGAGTACTGAGGGAGGTGTTCTGTAGGTGGACAGACATCTTAAACACCGGGCCAATTCCATTTACCTGCAACCAACGTTATCAACAATCAAAACCAAAATATTTTTAACAATTGTCAAAATCGAAACATATATATTCATTTTCTTGCCAGGTCATATACATCTAAGCTGAGTGGCCCAAGAATTGGCAATAGCGAAAGTCTTTTTGTTAAATTATAAGATTAATTGAAATACTCATATCACCATAAAACTAACTACATATAAATATACATGTGCTAATCAACATTTGGAATGAACAGTCTATATTTTTTTAGCCAAGTATTGAAGTAAGCATCTGATTCTTTGTGTAAATAATAACAGACCAGGAATGATAATTTCAGGTGTAAAGACATACCTGTGCAGATAGTTTAACCGGTTCAGCTGGGTTTGAGGATATAGGATTCATACTGTTCTCTAATGCATGTACGTAACTCCGGGCAGTTTTTAGACGTAACAAATACAAGTCACGCTGGAATGTACGATGCATTCCTGAAAGGCAGAGAGAGGCAGTTAATGAAAACAGCTGAACTTTTTTAAACAAAATCATTTATACAGTTAAATTGATAACTGAAACTGTGATTCATATGCTTTCCCCCAGGGCCAATGCTAGATATTGTGAGCTAGGTCGGCCAGGGTCAATATTGTGGTCTCTGATTTTTTGTAAGCCTTTGAACAGTATCCATGAATGTATTGTAAAACATTTAGGTAAACGACAAAGAAAAAAGGAAATAAAGAATTTACATGTATTTTTAACTTCTGTCAAGTGAAGTCATTTGAGAAATAATAAGTCACTCATAAAATAAAACCTTGGTCCTCAATTTATAACATAAATCTGACATGAGATTAACAAAAGGTATCATTTTAAAAGGAATTGTCTACCCCAAGAGAAAGGTACCAAGAACTTCGCATAGCCCTTCCAACTAACCAAAATGTAATAATACAGGTAGATACAGTTTCACAGGTAATAACTTATATTTACCAACAGCATTTTCTCTTTCTCTCATTGTCTGGTCCACAAACAATTTGGTTTTCTTCGGGATGTTCAGTTTGATGTTTTGAGATGGAGGTGGACCACCAAAACTGGACCTCTCTTCAAACGTGGCATTTCTCTTCAGTAGTTTGATCATTAAACCGCCCCCTTCAAACAGATAACACAGTATTTAGTCTAAAGCCGTAACACGATTCTTATCTTTTATGTCAGTTTTGCAGCCTGTGATGTTGGGAGTGATTTTCTTCACCCATTGGGCTAGCATGACGGCACAGCAGTGAAATAAACTTAAATGTGACCAAAATACAGACAGCCACACAAATTATACAGACAAGGATCCACTAACATATCTCTGAGCTTATGGTTTTAAAGTTTTGGAGAATCGAGGAGTAAACCAGAATATTCAGACTGACTTATTGGCCTAAACACTGCTAACACATTTCACTTCAATGACAGTTTCACTGGTGCTAAGTAGACCACTCGAAAGACAGTGCCCTATCAAAGAGGGTGAGGGAATGCGTAGTTTGTTTGTTTTGTTTGTTTGATTGGGGTTTAACGTCGTACTCAAGGGTATTTCACTCATATGACAACGGATTGTCCACTTCACACTGTTCCTTGCCCTAGTATGGTGGCAAACCAGGAGCAAACCTCATACAAACCAACCCCGCAATTGCCGGAGCCTCATCTTGTGACTCAATCATATACCTGAGGGTCAGACGGACTCGATCCTGTGAACGATAAATCAAGTAGGCATTAGAAAGCCAGCTCTTCTACCTATGGTGTTACTGAAACACTGTTTCAAATAAAAAAAGATAAACTTTTTTTTTGGTAATTGGCTTGAGTAAAAGTGTGCATTTCTCAGTGAACAATGCAGGGGTGCTACAGTTGGACTTGATTGCAGGTCGAGCAGTAAAGGAACAAAATAGGTTTCCTTGTTTGTTGACAGGGATTTAATGTCCTACTTAAGGGTATTTGAATTATGTGACAACAGATTGTCCATTTCACACTGTTTCCTGCTCAAATCAATAGAAAACTCTGAGTAAACCACATAAAAACCCCCTCCATGATTGTCCAAACTACACATAAACTTGATGCTAACAGATGGACTTAACGGCATCTTCCCGAGGCAAGGCGGAAAAGAAGATCGTCGCATTAAGCCTCTTTCCCTTTCATACCTTGCCTCCAAAGGCGATAAAACCTGAGTTAGCTAGAGTCGACCACGGCTGCTTTCGGATGACCTCTATTTACTCTACCCAATCCGACGGGGGCTTTCTTAGAATAAGAAAGGGACGGTCTAAACACAGGACGACAAGTAGGCTATTTTTGTAATATACATGCACGAAATTTTGTGCCACGTTTTCCGATCGAGTTATAGCAAGGCATAGTACTGTGTAAGTTTCGTCTTACACATACTGTCCCTTGCGTAGGAAGATGGATAAGCGGTGTCTGTGATGGACAGTGTCTTACTCCCCACTGCCTAATCATGAAGGATTAGTGGCCGGAGCGTCTTTGATTAGCTTTGTCTGTGATGGACAGTGTCTTACTCCCCGCTGCCTAATCATGAAGGATTAGTGATAGGAGCATCTCTGATTAGCGGTGTCTGTCGTAGACAGTGTCTTACATGAAGGATTAGAGGCAGGAGCGCTTCAGATAAGCGGTGTCTGTGATGGACAGTGTCTTACTCCCCGCCGCCTAAGCATGAAGCTATTTATTCTTCTGTACATACAAATGTAATTCGAGTCAATCATGTAAAAAATAATATAAATTTAGTTGGGGGATAACATTAATTTACAACTTTTACGGACTAAAATCTTACCGGTGAAATTCAGACAATTTTGCTCCCGACTACTCACATCAGGCATTGTGGTTTGAGGTGAGCTGTCTTATGCTTTAACACAGACCACTCGCCTCAAATCACAGTGCCTGTCACATGTTGCACTCGTCATCATCCTATTTCTTATAACATTGGGAAATGAATGTTGTCTACACCACCAAATAAGGAGTTTTTTACTTCTACTTAATGGATTTCTGCTATGATATTTAAACTGCATGTTGAACATTTCTCGAGGTGAAAATTCATAATATTCCAGTCGCAAACATGTAATGTAGTATTTGCTATGTTATACTGCATGTATTCATTCAGTGTTCGGGACTGTTTTATCAGTGGTAAACATTAGCCAAATAGAGACACATTGAAACCCTATATGAAATGGGGCTGCCCTCTGATTGACAGGAGAGCACTGTAGTGAAGAAAAAATGACTGACAGATAGAAGAAGAAAATACAATATCCCCAACTACACAGAAATCAAACATCATGTTTTTGTTAAATGCTACATGACATTGTTTCGCCCTATCAGAATATAGCAACTTGACATAGGGTATAACAATTTTAGTTTTTGTCATAAACGTTGAAAGCAATGTCAGAATGGACAATGAAACTTGGCTTTATGAGTGAATGCTGGAGTGAAGAGAAAATGACTGATAGGGAGAAAAAGAATTTACAATATTCCCAATTTACAGACTGCAACATGGCTGATTTCTCCACAGAAATCGAGCAACATCATATTTTTATTGAATGCCACATGACTTGTTTTTCGACCAATCAGATATTAGCAATTTGACAAAATTTTAAGTTTTTGTCATAAATTTTGAAAGCAATGTCAGAAAGGACAATGAAACGCTGTACCTTAATAGTCGTATGAATGAGAATTATAATAGTAATGGTTACAATGTTGGATAACGAATTGTTTAAATAAAGATTGCTTGTCAAATAATGCATGTATTTATTGTTAAGAAAAATGTACAAATCAAAAAATCATATCTCAAAATACGTATGCATTGTACTACATATTTGATACATTTTATATAGCTTGTTAATCGCTGTTTTGACCACATCATTGAAAGATTTTAATAAAGTCTTGTTTTATAAAATGGCTGTCTGTTCTTTTTAAGACCTTTCTCTGGCAGCACCTGCCTTTAGATTGAATTCAGATTGTTTTCGTTAAGAAGAGCAAGTGTTTTTAAGCTTGAAACATTTGAAATCTTAGCACAAGGCAAATTTCTTCGTCTTAGTCCTACTTCACGTCTATCTCAACCTATGTCAGAGGCTAGAAATTGATCCGACAATATCACAAAACATACATGTATATCAGATTTTTTTTTGATACCATAGACACAATAATTGAACTTTAGACTATTAACTAATGTTTTATTTGAATTTATCACCAGGATGGACGTGTTTAAGTTATCTACCTTTGCAAATATTAATTTGAAAACCGCAAGAAAAGCAATATTGTATGTAGGTACAAGTGTAGTCATTTAGTGTATATATAAAATCAGATATATTTTGTAAGAGGCCTGCAATATTAGCGGATCAATTTCCAGCCTCCACCATGGGCAAAGATGAAGGAGTTAGTCCTATATATTGTGCTATCCACATCTATGCAAGGTTTGTTTGTTTGATTGGGTTTTAACGTTGTACGCAAGAGTATTTCACTTATATGATGATGGATTGTCCAGTTCACACTGATCCATGCCGTATGACAGTGGAAAACCAGTTCTCTCCCCGTGAGCCGCATGACTCACTCATATACCTGATGATTGACAGGCGGACTCGATCCCGTGAATGGTAAATTGGAGTAGGATTAGGAAGCGTGCACGCTACCACCAATCCATGGCCGTGGACCCATGTGAGATTGGAGAAATAAAATTACTATTATAGAAGCTACTCAAAAGACTTGTAAATTGTGTCTGAGGGGCAGAAGATGAATCTTTCAGTTAGAAAACATCAACATTTGTCAGAAAACATAAATTTGTTCAAATACGTGCTGTAATATTGTCAAAACAACCAAAAAAGTCCGGATTTGTCATGGATGAAATTGGAGGTGATTTAGGGTAGGTGGACACGCTAACCACTACATCACAGCCCCAGGCCGTTTCAGGTAAAGATAGGCCAGGGCAAAGACATTTTGAAAATACATAGATCCACATTGAACAGCATCCATCATAATAGCAAACAATAGCCTACATACAAACAAGGATTATAAATTCACAAAAAAAATTAAGTGGTACTGATTTCTGATTCACCCTTTGCGAGATTAATTGATTGATTGAAAGATGTTTTTTTATGCCGTGCCTAAGGGTATTTCATTATATGATGGCACCATCAATTGTGAGGGCAGGGGTTTTGATACCGTTGGAAAGTTAATATTTCCTCAGTGCTAAGTAAAAACAACATTGCTAGTCTGTAACACAATAAAAATAAATCAAATGAGTTGTTAGAGCATTAGCTGCTAGCACCAGCTTACATTGTTAAACCGGGTTAGAGATAGACCTTCATCATGGTGTGATATCCTCTAATAGCGGATTATATTTAATTGCACTTCAAGCAACCAGGTCCAGGACTTGATTTGGAACCAATATTCATAAAAACTAGGTAGTTAGATTTTGTTTGTTTGTTTGTTTTGGTTGGGGTTTAACGTCGTACTCAAGGGTATTTCACTTAAAAGACGACGGATTGTCCACTTCACACTGTTCCTTGCCCTAGTATGGTGGAAAACCGGGAGAAAACCTCGCAAAAACCACCCCCGCGATTGTCGGAGCCACACCTTGTGACTCACCCATATACCCGAGGGTCGACAGACAAACTCAATCCTGTGAACGGTAAATCGAAGTAAGCGTTAGAAAGCGCGCTCGCTAACCACTACGCCACGGCTGCAGGCTGCGTAGTTAGACGATTGATTGACTGATTTATGGATCTCTGAAGTGTTTCATTCATTGATGGAGTACAATGACAAAACCATCAAATATTAAGCGCTTTGACGTCTTTTGGAAATGTTAGTTTGTCCTTGACGATAGTCCAATGAATGCTGTGATTATTGTTGATGAGCAAGCTGTTAATTTTCACATTTTCACAAGAAAAAAGAAAACAGAAAATTGACTAATATAGAAAGTGAGACACACAGCTTGAAGACAAATGACAATTATGAGTCCCAATATACCCAAATATAAAATGGATGTTGTGATAAGATGTCAGAACTTGTACCAATTTCTTTGCTTGATCTGAAGTTTAAAGTCATGTTCAGGGCTATTTCTCATAAATGATAGGGCCCGGGCCAATGGATGGAGATTGATTAAGTCATTGGTGTTTAAGGCCAGACACTGCACCTTCAGCAACTTTTTTATGACATTTTTTTCTTCCCTTTTGACATCGTTGGACATCATAACTTACGTCTATGTGTGATATAAGATTGAAATATATCGACAATTTTTTTAAATGTGTGGAAATAAAAGCTGTACCTATTGTCTTTGTCTTATAGGCCTAATTTGTTTATTTAGCAAAAAAAAAAAACCGACTTTTAACATCCTTATATGAATATTATCACCTAAATAAAGTACTATGCCGCATTCCAATAAACATACATTTTCATTGGGCGGTAACAGTTAAATCTTCCTGAAAATATCCTTATACCTAAAAGTGCTATTTTCTCAAAACTCGAAATTTCAGACAAGAAATATTGTATAATCGTTAAAAAATTTTAATCTTGGATAATTGCTAAAAATGGGCGTACTCTACTACAATAATGACAGAAGCTTTTTGCAATATTTCTTTTCCTGTGTGTTTTACCGGACATTCTGAGTAGGGAGGTTTACATTTCCAAATAAAAACTGCCTAAAATTCCTTCTGTCATTTTATAACACTTGTATGTCTAAACATGTAATAAAACAATTTTTGGAGAAAAAAAAGGAACGGTTTTGGATATATTTACTTTTTCGTCAACACTTACCTGTTGATTGCAAAATGTCGTTACTGTAGCAACCAGTGGGGAAAAAAAATTGAAAACTTTATTTTTTTCCCAAGTGGTATCTTAGTACATATTTCAGAACATTTTTTCATTTAATTTCTAATTATTTCTGAAAAAATACCCCTAAGGTACCCAGCCTGGCCTTAAGCAACTTGCTTATCCAAACTATATTACATTGGAGAGACCTGTTAGACAGGAACAATGTCAGCACTATCAGCCACAAAGTTTAACCAGCCTAAAAATTACATCTATCCGAGGCAAGACAGAAAGGAAGATCGTTGTATCAACCCTCTCGTTAATTCCTATCTTGCCTTTACAGTGTACACCAGCCACTTTTGCGTGGCCTCTCTTTACCCAACCCAATCAGATCGAAGTTCTTATAAGCACATGTAGAGGCGATTTAAACACCGGATGATAAGAAGGCTATACAAGTATGAGTTTAGTCCCATTAACTAGTCCTTTATTTAAAGGCACTTTAATGGAGGTTGTTTGAAGCGAAAAAGGTTATTTGTAAACGCCTTTCTGATTGGCTGCTTGTTCGTACAATAGTCCAATTAAATGATTGCCATGTTTTCCTTGCAAGTCGAGGCAAGGGTGAGAATATGTGAGTCTGGCCGTCTGCATTTTGATGCTTGCTGTGGGAAGATGAAATACTAGTGATTCGCAGTGAAAGCCATTCAGATATATACACAGGATCAATCCAAAAAGAGACCAGGGTTTCTTTATACCAATGAACGTTTGAGAACGATGCTATTTTTGACTCTGAATGTCTCCATAACAGCAACGTAGCAAATTAGTAGGATGTGTTAAGTAGACAGGTTTCTCCAGACCAAGCGATCCTTGGTTGGCTAAGCAAAGTGGCTAACTTGTTTCAGCAGAGGTGACTGACTCCTGACGGTAAAAACATAGGCAATATGTGTAACTCTATGGATTGAAATACCCGTTACAAATTGGGTAGAGATACGAAAACTATGGTACTTTAAATCTTATATAAAGGATAAGATTGCTTAGTGAAAGTTGTACATTTGCGCAATGTAAGTGTTGAATGCTACCTTTAGATTCAGCATTATTGCTACAAGAAATGGTCAACAATAAAACATAGTTTTAGAGAAAAAGACATTTTTATTTGTATCGATCAGAAATTTGAATAAAACAAAGATTAGTTTTGATTCAAATCATGACTTGAATAAAACTATAACAAGTTTTATACTGTAAAGCTGAATTTTACGAATGTACAAAAAACATGATTTAAAATGAGAAGTTACATTTATACAAATTTACGGAGCTTGATTTTTGACAACATTACAATTTTAGAGATCTTTTAATTATTTGTTTCGGATTTATTTTCGACCCTTCTTCCGCAAACATTGTCCTGATCCAGAAAAGGCTTCAAAGTCTTTGTCAGCGTTGTCCTGAAATAAACCAGATAGAGAAGATAGTTACAAGTCCAAAGAGAAACAACACATTCACTTCCCACAACACTTCACATATTCAACAAACCATTCTGTTATTTCTAATTATGGTTTGTTGAAAAAGATAGGTAATCATACAATTGAAAATCATTTATTGACAACTGGATATTTAGTTACCAGAGAGATACACTCAAAATACTCATGATCTTTAAAAGATTTGTATATGCTTTGATTGGTATTTAAAACCCCACTGAGATTATTTGACCTAAAGAGGATTAGTCACTAGCACCAGTCTAAAATGCTAATAGTGTGCTTACCACAGCCTCTATCACCTGACTTTTAATTGGATAACTGAGACAGTGACCTTTTGTGAACTTTGTCGAACTTGGGGTCATTTAACAACATATGTACTATTTCAAATGTGCATTGTGCCAAAATAACAATGGACAGTTTAGATCAGTCTTTAATCAGATTGTTTCCTGATCAACTTTCACACTTCCTGGATACACTTGATCTCACCTGAGTTGTGCCGTTTGCCACAGATTTGGATGTCCTGATGAATGTTATTGTCCCCTTTATGTAATTGTAGTTTGGTATTCCCCTGAAAATTGAGAAAAAAACAGAGAATCATTTGTTTTGGTAGTTTTTTGAGGTAATACATCTGATCACGGACCCAAAAGTTCTTCCAAATACTAATACAGTACAGTCATACAGTCTACAACACAGCTATTTCTGTGTGATTGGTGTTTATCGCCATGATTATGGGTATTTCACTTACATGTATATGACGAAGGTGTACTCCAATCAGCGAATAGCCATACTATTTCTTTGTAAACATATGTTCGTTCAGCGCTTAGTACAGATGACCTCCTCCAGGATAGGCTGTCATTTGTGTATAACTTAAGTTCATCATTTGTATTGTGTTCCCGGTATGATTATAGTGGTTATCCCACTAGAGATTGGGTATGAAATAAGGGGTAAAACTGAAACTGGTAACTATTGGCTTGTACTAGAAGCAGGACTCCAGACTTATATAGCAGATTCCTGCATTATGTTACATAGTAATTCTCCAAGCTGATATATTTCTTTTCCACACTGTTTTTAGTTATCTGACCCCCACCCTTCCTAAATACTAGTATGATGAATATCATTCCAGTCTATTAATCAGAAAAACCATAGTTTCCTTAATCACACCAATCTTTACCTGCGACCATTTCCACCTTGAGAAGGTAATGGACTACTTTCTGTTCCTTTCTTCTTTCCATCTAATCGGTTACCAGAGCCCATAAAAGCCTAAAGTATAAAGCAATAAAGATACAAAGTTACACATTATACCTGATCTCACTTTAAAAGAGTATTCTTTGGGTGGAGTATAGGTCTGTTGAACTCCATTAAATATACCATACAGATACAGTTTCCAGACAGTGTATCTAACTCGAATATACGTGAATTTTTTATGGTGATTTTATAATGTAATACGTATTCGCTAGAAAAGTGATCACGATGTGATTTTCCAAGACAAATTTTCGGGAAAACATAAACCTGTCCAGACCTGCCTGAAGGGCTTATTCACTTCATTGGAGTTATATGATGTTCTTTATTGTGTATTGCCCCTATTATGCCTAAGCTCTGAGAACACCTGGGAAACAGGAAGCTCCAACCATCCGCTGAGTCAAACAGATAAGACTTACCCTGAAATGATCTTCTTCCATCTCCGTATCTGGAGCATCCTTAAAAAAAAAATTCATAAATTTCTTTATATTGACTGACATCCATGGTTACCTGTACATGACAAATCTGGAAATCAAAAAGTGAGACTCCATTTTGGTGCAGCCAACAAGTTTAATTTTATTTATGTTTCTGTTTAGTTCCAAATCTGTAACTTATTGAAGTTAGTCTAAAAGACTCCTCAAAACAACATTATTATTGGTTGATTGTCTGATGTTTTATGGTGTGCTGAAGGATATTTTGCTTATAAGTGTATTCAAACATTAATTGACACTTGCACAACCTTAAAATGTGAAGTGTTGCAAAAATTGGAAACTGAGTCTTCCTCCAATGCTGACAGCATTGGTTTGTTTGTGAGTTTGTTTGATTGGGGTTTAACATCGTACTCAAGGGTATTTCACTTATATGACGACGGATTGTTCACTTCACAATGTTCCTTGCCTAATTACGGTGGAAAACCGAGAAGAAACCTCGTAAAAACCACCTCTGTGATTGCCGGAGCCACATCATGTGACTCACTCATATACCTGAGGGTCAACAGAGGGACTCGATCCTGTGAACGATACATCGAAGTAGGCTTTAGTAAGCGCACTTCCTAACCACTTAGCCAAGGCCGTGGGCCAGGACAGCATTGATCCTCTTAGCCAGAAAGTACATGTACTGTATTATTGCAAAAACATGTTAATTATTATGCTAACAATACTAGTAGTATAGACAAGGGGGGTGCTGGCGCAGTTTTTCCTGGGGGCCCTCCCCACCCCCTCGGAGGGTCCCAGTGGTAGTTCCGGTTGCCTTCTTGTATATATCAAGCAGATAAGATAAGACGTACATAAGCTTTTGCCAATTGTGAATGTAGGCAGATAAGACTCCACGTACATAAGCTTTGCCA
>JAVFBX010217981.1:0-11540 GCA_034783855.1 Mopalia kennerleyi | reverse complement strand
TAAATTAATTAAGTTGCATCAGCAAACGGCGACGTCGCGCAATTGTGCATGAGTTTTTTACGTGATGTCAAAAAATGTCATCTATTGCAGTCTAAATTGTAATATTGAGATCTTTGCATTGCGTAGCAGCCACTGGATGTGCCGGCACCGTCCGAGGAGGCAGATGACGGAGATGAAGATAACGAAGGACTCACACGCAACATTGATGGGATCGGTGAAGTCCGTAGCAGACAACACTCTCCAGCATCACCACCACGACGCAACCTAATATATTTGGCATGGCTGCATGCCTATAAAGCCCTTCTTTTATGACTTGTTGCTCGTCCGGAGTTGAGGGAAATCGAATGACTTCGGCTGCATGTGTGCATAATGCATTGGTTACCCGAACGGCCGTATATGTCACCATTCGATAGTTGAAAACTACCAGTAGCATAATAACGCAGAGTACACAGACTGGCCGGTATTGCGTTAGATCGTCTCGTCAAATGGGTGATTTCAGCTCTATCCATATCTATGACATCTAATGTGACTTGACGCGACATTCTATACCTTTCAAGAAACTCTGTATCTTCTAAATCGTCCAGTGGGTTCGGCCGGTCCATGAATACCCATTCCCTGCGCAAATGCCTCCCATTTACTAAACCTTGTAGCAGGAGAAAAGCCATATTTGAAAGCACAAAACACCGTGTAAGTGTCTCTTAAAGATAAGAGGACGTTAAGGGATGTCAATAGTACCCGTAACTTACGATGCAATTTAAGAGAATGTTAATAGAGGTCTTAATTTAAGAGGGCTTCGTGAATAAGGCCCCAAGACACTACGTGTGTCTATGACTACCCTCACTAGCCACATTCTCCCTCCCATATACCTTAGGGTTACGAATGCTGAGCGTAATCTGTCACACAGCATGAGAGGCTAATGTAGTTGCATTACCAGGCCTATCCATCAGTTAGATCCACAGCATGTCCTATTGTGTTCAATAAGTCGCGTTGATTCCAAACCTTATCCAGGCTGGGTCCAGAATAGAAAACACTAGGCTCCCGTTCTAACACTTTGCTGGTCTAACTTGCTGTTTTATAATCTGCCCAGCATAATCTGCCCAGCATACTTAGTTTGCTTTGAATTTCAAAACACTATCAAATATTTTCAAAATCTACTTTATTGGTATACAAATCCTTATTTTATCTAAGCTTATTACAATGGATTATATACTACTTTTTTCCATACTTCTACACTTTTACTCAAATACAATAGTTTTTCTGGTAAAGACAAATGATTACTGTCATAACTGTTTATCTCCTTTGTGGCTCTTGTATTTGGTTGCTAATAAAATCTTCTGGAGATGAAGAGCACCATCCTCGCTCGACTTACGGTACCTTGAATACTCGTGACCTGTTCCCAAAATAAAATGTAGACGTTCCAAACTTAAGCTTCGGCCTGTCGTTTTTATTGTTTTACTTGGGTGATTATTCTGAACACCAGTATCGCCCATCAATATTGATATCTCAGATCACGGTATGGTATATATGATTGAATGAATACATTATTGAATAGATTGTTCCCACCGCTGTCTGGGCTATCTTATCTAAACACGTTATGGTTATATGTGTTGAGTACAATCGTTGTTCTAACATCAGCGATAATATGACCCAACATGGAATTACAAGGTCCTAAAAGTGGACAAGTGCTACGTGTTACTGGTAAGGATGGGACGGTGAACTTTCTGTGTCCATTTTTTGGTTATCTCGGGGGAGCACGTCGCCACTGTCACACGACGACAACCTGGCTCAACTTAATCATGTCATATGAACAATGCCAGATATTTCCAATGGTAGATAACTTTATAGAGTCTGGTTCAGATTTTACAGAGTAATGTCTAAACTTTACTCAGACTTAAATTACCATTTATTATGTCTATGTTTGGGCAATTCTATCGTTTCATTAAATCTCAAACAACTAGAAATGAACCATTTCGAATGTGGAAACAATGCCACAAAATAAATGGTAGGTACGACTTGGGTTTAGCTGCGGTGTAATTATGGTATTAATAAAATGGTATACATATTTGAGGAATCACCTTCTTCAAACAGTTGTATTGTTACACTACTGATATTAGCACCTAATTCATATACTGTGGAGCGCAGCTAAGGATTATGATAATATTGGGTTTTTTTCATTGTATAGGTTGAATTCTGATGATAATGTCTGGAGAACACTTTTCTTCGCCACTCGTTTGTAATGTTGGAATTCATCCAACTTCTGATCCTTTCAGATTAAGAGAAATAGTGAATTCAGAGAACGCACTTAACCAATAATTGGCACTGACCAAAATCCATTAACCACACGTTTGTTTTAGAACTCTAAAACTGTTGGAGATTAGGTGTGTAAGGCCTAAAAAAAAATGCTTTGTTTCCTCTAACGTCCTGAAAAAAATTGGGCTACGCAGGCAGGTTTTTTTGTTTATTTTGTCAATTATTTTTTTTATTTAGAAGTTATACAAAAGAGTAGATATCAAATAAAACTAATACAGATGCTTGCATGACCAAAAATCATAACAAAAGTTGGAAAGGTCTTTTGAAAAAAAAAAGCCAATAAAAACTCGAAGCTATTTTGTAGGGTCGGTCGCGTTAGAGGAAACAAAACATCTGTTTTTTTGGGCCTAATTAAAAAACTTAGGTAGTATCTAAAACTGCCACCTGTTGCCAACTGTTTTAATATATCATATTTGTCGCGAGCTAACGAGAGATTTTATATTCAGAAACAACGCGTTGTTCGAGACCTTTCAATGGTTGAACGTTACACTGATGTAATCAGAAACTAGTCTAGGTAGATTTAGAGGTAGAAAGAAATCAAAGCCCCAAAAGATTACTTTAGTGTCAGGGTTGAACCAATATTATGTTAAGATTGTCTGCTTGGTGGAAATTAACAGAGATTATAGAAATAAACTGTTCACACTTATTTAATAATTAATTATTTTTCAAAACAGAAAATATTTCAGTTCCGCGTTTGATAGCTTGGATTATGGGACAGCTTTTAATTCAAATTTTAATGATTTTAGCAAAACAAGCTATCGCGTTGGAAATACAAGCATGCATGATGTTGAAATTATTGTGGTGCATCATTTATTCATCATATCGTTCGTGTACTAGCCCAATTTCAAGTTACAATTCCAACTTTGAAACAATAAAAGCACGCCATGATAACGAAATTAGATTGGAAAGTATGCATACAAAGGCTGTAAGCTGCAATCAGTGTCGTTTTATGGGGTAAGAGCCATTATTGCAGTGCTGTGTATTTATTTTTCTTTCTTTCCACGCCACCTGGTTACTGCAGCTACATGTACTGTCAAAGAAAACATATAAAGTCCCAATATATGACGCTATCAACTGATTCAATGTCGCAATATGCCATCTTATGCAATATGCTATCTTATGCAATATGTCATCTTATGCAATATGTCATCTTATGCAATATGCTATCTTATGCGACTTTTATTATCTGGAACTATAAAGCACCGTACAATATAAACATCTCAAATTGTGGTAGTCCCCTAGCTTATGCGACAGAGCAAACATTGATATATTTTCTCTTCTTTCTGATCTGTTAATTACATGGCGAAAACTACGTATGGCAAAATGAGAAATGTCCAGTAGATTCGGTGGAATTACTTGAACACTACCTGCCCTTTTAATTGTTGACGGGACTTCTTTCGTGACCCAAAAGAGCGAGTACCGTCCATATTTTCACGCAAGAATACAACGTGATATACAGGTTTGGTTAGATCGATATATACACATGTGATGAGGCTACTGAGTACAATTTGTTTTTTTATATCGTCATCCGGTTTGATTACAGAGGGAAAACCCTATTTGAACTGTTTACACTGCAGCTGAATCAGCTCTTTTTCTTGACAAATTGTACCCAAGCCATGAACAATTCAATGTGAATGCTAGTCTTGTTGGGGGAAATTTCTGAGGCTAGTGAAATCTTTTACCGAGTTAACTACACAGGAGGAAATGTGATTATATGGCTGAACTGTGTTGTCCCACCGGATCAAACGCTCGTCCCAGTAGATTTAATGTCAATATCAAATCATTGAAACTCACAATAAATTAAAAACTTAACTTCCGCTCAGATACGACCATATTTAACAGGCCCATGTTGCTGAATTCTAAGTAAATACAAATTATCCTGATCTTTGTTAACGAATGGCACCGAGTTGAATTTCATTGAAATGAATTTTGAATTGGTTTTTGGGCTGACTAGAAGGGACATCGCCACCATCGACATTGCAATTTTGTTATATAATTTGTCTTCAAGGGAATTTATCTGAAAATGGAAATTGATAAAAACTAACGAATCATTGTTAACAAAATATTACAACTCGAAATCCAAAACAGAATTCAACATGTACCTAATGCATAATGCAATAATAAATCATTAGCCAACTAGAAACTGCTTAGCTCCTCATGTTTATTAGCAGCCATCTACATTTTCTTAAAATTACAAATATTTATTTATAACAAAATATTGGTTATTATGAAATAGCTAGCTTTTTATTTTGAAGTCACACAGGTCTACATGTTTAGGGCATTCTTATAACATTTTATCACATTATTCCTTCCTATATTAATGTAATAACACAAAACTAGACATGTATGTTTCACTTTGGAAACATATACGGAATCTCCGACACCGTAAATCCCTCACATAAGACATGTCATATAACACAATACTGAGAACTAGATTGAAGGAGAATGATAATACATGTTGATCCCAATCATCGTGCCCTTATGAGAAAAGCCTGACCAAACAATTGTACTCGAACATTGACTTACTCGGTACATTAAACATCAAATTGGTTTTATTAGCATGGAAGAACATCTTATAGTTACTCTAACACAGATCAAGGATTTGACATTGAGATTGAGATGGTTTCATCCGGTCATGTTAGAGCAATTGTTAATCTGAATACATATCGGAAAAACTATAGTTGAATTAAAGATGACTGCCAAACTGCCTTTTAGAATTGCATTGATCAAATAATGCTCTACGGTGAACTGTTCAATAGCTCTTTGGAGTGTTTATCGATGACTTGTTCAGGGGAATTGATATTAAGAAACAACAATACTCACCGAAGTAAAAACTTACAGGAGTTCAACTGTTGATGCTTTTAACGTTCTTTGATCGTGGTAAAGAGTTTTCAAGATACTGGTTGTATTTAAAGATGATTTTTTTCTGGAGTAATAATCTGTCAACTGGAAGGGAAAAACAGAAGAAACACTTATCTCAATTTGATCGTTTGTCCAGATAATAAAATCGTTAATAACTCGCAAGACATGAAACAGCCGGGAAGTCACACAATCCTAATAAATCCAATGTCATGTGTATTATCTTCGCCAGAATCAGATTAAATCAAATAGGGATATCAGTAACAATACAACAGGTTTGTTCCGAGTTTCTGTATCGTGTGACCAAAAGCAAACATATTATGGACGTAGTTTGTATCGATTTAGTGGGATGTCTACTGGGATGATGAAAACGATGTGGCTGAACGAAAACTGATCTACTCTGGGTCGCTAATCTATAGCTTAGAAAACAGAACTGCTCTTACAACACATGGGAACATTCTGATATTGAGAAAAATTTTACGATTTCCACAACAGTAAGTCTACTGTGTACATACCGTCACACAGCTTGGATACATATTATATAAGGTTTGTACAGCCCTTGTCTTGAACGACGTGTCTCTTGACGTTTTTATTTTTATTTTTTATCGATAACTCTATAACCTAACATAAAACGACCAATCTGCAGTCCTTTTGCGAGCCAATGCAATGAAACTAGGAGACTGACACGGCAGACTATCATTTTACAGCAGGATTAAATGTACACTTAGCTTTGTTCCCAATGTATCCTTTACATTTTGTCTCTTAATAGTATTTTCACTTGGTCACCCTCTGGTTAACCCTATCACTGTAATGGTACTCACAGCTCTATATTGGGCGACCCAATTATAGAAGGTATATGGAGATAGGTGTCCTCTCTGATCAGCTGAGAGTGATGTCATATATCACTTTGACACGGACTAGATCTAGACGGCCAAGATCGTCTAGGTTGGTCCAGACACCAAGAAATTAGGTTCCTTGATGGCTTCATGTCCTCTCCACTAAATGCTGTAATGATACATTTTTACCAAATTATTTCAAATAAAATCTTATTAACCTCTGTTAATCTCAGCTGGGTGTTACTGTAGTCTAATTCAAATCAGATCTCAAAAACGCTCCCGTGTTTTGTTTGTCGCTTATATTGAGGTCTAACGCAATCACCTACAATGTCGATTGGTTTCTTAAATTGACCAATCACAGAGCCGCATGCTTCTCTATTCTGGTTTTTAAAAGCCGAAGATTTCCGCCGACGAACCGAATTTTCCCGACTGCGTAGTATTACATGTCCAACGGATGCATGCACGCATAATCAACAAACACCATTAAAAAAATAAATTTTGAGTGGAATGTGATTTTTCCCCTGTTTATATGCGGCTTACAACATTAACGCAGATGAAAATTTGCTTGTTTTGGCTTAATTCGTTGTTTACCACGGCCCCGTGTTAGCTGTGGTTTTATTGGACAACTGAAACTGTTACCTTTCGTGAACCCCAGTTAGCTTGACCTAATTGAACAGCATTAGTAGAGTGATTGCCTTAGATCTCAATATAGCGACAAACAAAACCCGAGGAGCATTTTTGAGATTTGATTTTAATTAGATTGCTTATACTACATGTTTATCTTTTGACAAGAGAATCTTTAGTCAATTGACAAAATATCTTTACTAATGAATATAGAACCACATATTGATTCCTGAATCTTTTGAAATGAACCAATGGTTTATTTGTTTGCTTTCTTAAAAATGATAGAAGACCAAGAGGAAACCTCTTTTGAAACAAAACCTGTGATTGTCAGAGACATAGATCCTTTTGAACACATATTTAATCTCCTGCTACATGTATGTGAATCTTCCAAATTCAATTCGAATCAATCTTGGACCCAAACCACTTACCGAATTTGTTGAATTTCACTGGTGAATCTTTGGACCACATCTATGTAATAAATCAATATTTTTACTAATCTAATTTTATCTTTGGACCACTAACCTATTAAATCTTTTGTCTATGGAATAAATATGTGCTACTACATATCCTGTGATGGTTGAATCTTTGGATAATATCCATAGAATCTTTGGAGATGGGAATCTCCAGGAACGTAAATTCTCACTGGACTTTAGTTAACCTGGATACTACTCACAGCTTATGGACCCTCCGTCCCTCCCCTTGATAGGTGAATGACCACTGAATGTAATAGGGGTATATCATATTACTTTCTAAGATACATGTATTGTTAAGACTGCCTCATTGTGTGTCAATGTTTCTGAGGTGTGTGATGTAGATGTCATTTGATTGGCCAAGATACTTTACAGATCAAACACCAGTTTTGAGTAACGATATTACAACAACCGAGCAACTTCCCTTTGCAAATGATGCCATCAACAAACTCTTTGTTTGATTGGGGTTTACTGTCATACTCAAGAATATTTCACTTATATGTCGATGGATTGTCCATTTCACACTGATCCTTGCTTAAATACGAATGGTGGAAAACAGAGAGGAAACCTTGTAAAAAATTCTGCTGCTTACAATTGTAACCTTTTGTTTGGGACTGTCACCCAAGGGTCTCTTTCTTGATAGTCATTGGTCAAGAGTATTGAGCCGCTACTGTACCAACATGCTAGATTCTATTGCCATTTATTGAAAAACTATTGCCCTATATCCTTGATCCATCTAACTACATGTATAACCAATATTGTCCAGAATCTAAGAAAGACTTCAGTTTACATACAAATATTACTTAACATAATTTTCTCTGCCCCAGTTAATCTTGACTAAGACCTATGCATTCTTGTTTAACGGCAGTAATTCAGCTGACAGAGTTATCAACTCGGACACTAGCTAATAATAACTTTCTTGATGTAGTATCAATTAATTTAAAAATCCTTTTTTAACGATGATCCTAAATTACTTTCTCCAAATTGTAATCTCCATATCCTTAACTGTAAAATGCCTCCCCTAAGGATCTATACTGCGTCCTATTTTGTTCATATTTAATTTAAGTCATATTTTGTTGTTTGCTTTTGTGATATTGATACTTTTCCTGATATGTCTCTTCACACAAAATACTTGTAACTTGAGTGTAATGTATTGAGCACAAATTTAATCAATACTATGTCTCGAGCTAGTGCATGGTGTAGAGAACAGAATGATCATTAATCCTGAACAAATAATATTGATTGGTAACTTAAAAATCAATAAGATCTTTTGAGTAAATCTATGTGATTAAGATTGGCATGAGGCCAGTAGGTTCAGCACTAATGGCTCACTTTTTAAAAATACATGACGTTACATGTTGTAAGTTAAAAATACTGGTAAAGTCAAGTTTTTTCAAGCTAAGTTTAACAAATAATTTCTTCTAAGAATAAAGGTCATGGTACGCTCCAATATACAGCGGCTATATATTTATTAATGACTGTCGATTTCAGCCGCCGCATATATAAGAATGTTTAGTGTGAGACGGACATCAGAGGGCACTATTGGAGACTAGATACCAAGAGACAATCAAGTTGTGTTTTATAGCGCTTGTTTGGCTTGCATTTTGTTTACCTTGTATCTAAGGCCGAGGTCAAGGTTTAGCACATCGCGGGAAATGTGGAGTTGTTGCTGTCATCTAATCAGCGTTGGTATGAAGGTTTTGCCTCGAAACCGCAGACACACAGGCATATGATTGGATATAGTCAGGCGCTCGACAGCAGCGTATGTTATGAGCTTAAGGCCATGGTTCCTAAATACTCATGTTGGTTAGCATCATTTGCTGATCAATCCTTCTACAGTTTTAATCCATGAAGCTAAATTTTAAGTCAACTTACTTACATGTAGTTAAGATAATCATGCGAGGCCTGGAAAAATTTATTTCTTTGTTTGATTTGGGTTTAACGCCGTACACAAGGTTATTTCACTCATATGATGGTGTGTCAGCCCAGTGGGTAAAAGAAATCAGCCTGGATGCCACTGGCAACAAACAAAGACAGGACAATCACAGGACACAATGCAAAGACCTTCTCAACAGATGGGCCATATGTTGCCCCTTGTCTCGGAGAGTACCATGGCAACAGGTTTTTACAGAAGAAAGCTTTGTTTGAAATATGAATAGTTGAATATGTTAATAAGTTACACACATGATAAATATAAAATTGCACATTGACAGTCATATCAATAATAATAATAAATAACTTTATTTAATGAGGAAATATACAGTCAAAATAATATTGATCTTCCCTGTGGTCCTCCAGACGAAACATATTAAATAACATAGACAAATTTACAATTACTTACAATAATTAAAATTAGTTTAAATTTAAATTTGTAAAATTACCAAATTCATTAAGAACATAAAATTATGAATCAACATATCACAAGTTATAAATATTGTTTAGTTCAATTTGGAAGATTGATTTCTGATTTGTTTTCTTAACAAGAGAAAGCTTCATTTTGTATTCAATTTAAAGCATTCACAAATCCAGCATAACTGAAAACTGTAAAATAAGAAAATCACAGATATGTAGTTCAGATGAATTCGGTGAAATGCAATTCCCTTAAATAACAGCAGGAAGCTACATTCCAAGTTAAAATGATATGCCTGAATTTATGGCCTTTTTTCTAAAGGCATTTTCTAATAAATTCTCTAAGTGCCCTTTACTAAAGTAATTAGGGACAATAAAACAGTAATACCTACATCAGGATGTAAATGTAAAAAAAAAATTGTTTATACATGTAGGTATATGTAATGAATTCTGTTTTGGGCTTATAATGTTGATCAAGCTGGTCATCAAATCTTATGTCTGTTACATGTATCTTTCTTTGAAAAAGTATATCTCTAATTCAACGAGAAAAAAAAGCTAATATAAATTAAAGTTTATATACACATGTACTTCACCATATAAATATATCTTGTCATTAGTTGTTCATCTAAGGAAATTGTTCAAAATCTCTTCCTGTTTGAATTTTAAAGTTACAAAAACATGCAGGTACTCAGATGTTAGATGTTGATAAAACAACAACAGATCATCAGCTAAGATGTTTAAATCCTTAAATTACCTGTAATTTCGATTATTTTGCTGTATTATCCATAAATGTATTCGTTTACATTATATTAGGGAGACAAAACATAAGCAATTTGCTTAATTTGAATCCTATTCCAATTAATTTTGTATAAACCAAATGTACAGTTGTACACCATGTTCACCAAAGATGTTATTATATTTATTCCAGGTTTAATAATATCCAGATAACATATAATCATCTACCTGTATTAACACCTGCTAAGAGCTGCCCCATGGATCACGGATTACAAGGATGGATTAGATTGATCATAGCCGAGCATTTATCTGCTAGGACAGTATGCGTATTTATTCGTGTTTATTCCAGGTTTAATAATATCCTGATAACATATATTATAATGATCTACCTGTATTTACATGTACACCTGCTAAGAGCTGCCGCATGGATCACGGATTACAACGATGGATTAGATTGATCATAACCGAGCATTTATCTGCCAGGACAGTATACATGTACATGCGTATCTCATAAATCAGAAGTTCAGAACGAATTGTTAAAATAAGTACATGTACTTGTTTTCAGGCCTTTGATTTTATTTGTCTAATTGGGCTTTAATAACGTTGTTCTCAATGGTATTTCACTTTTAGGATGACGGATAGTCAATTTCACACTGTTTTCTTGCTTATTAAATATGGTGGAAAACTGAGGAGGATTTGTAAAACAACTTCTAAAATAGTAAACCACCCCTGCCATTAGTGAAGCCACATCTTCTTACTCACTCATACACCTGAGAAAGACAGGCGGACTTGAACCCATGTCAGAGCAGTACATCGGAGGAGGATAAGTAGGCCAACACGTTAACCTCTAAACCACGGAAGTAGGCACCCTTGATTTGAAACTCACATTAACTTGAAACTCCACATGTAGATTTTATAAAGAAGCTTTCTGAAAAAGTAGTCATACAGTTCTAAAACTAAACTGGGACAGTTTACATGTATGATGTAAGCTTAATCATACAATTTCTGGATAACCACCTCTTGTTTTATCACCAGCCCTGGAAAATAATGCGACCATACGACCCACGGTCGCGTGAAATCCTACGGTGAGAGATTTTTAAAAAATTTAAAAAATAAAATTTAAATGTTTTTTATTATAATTTTTTATAAAACCCACTCCAATATCGATGTCAATCCAAATAAAGTTGAATTTATTGAAGTTTAACCTGTAGTACATGATGTTTATGATTTTTTTTTCGAACTGTATTCGCCCGGGTAGAATCTGATTAGAAATGATTAATCTAAAAATTATTGGTCACAAAACAAAAAGTACAATTAGTTATCTTACAATTATGTAACTATTACCCCACTTCTAAAT
>JAVFBX010217971.1:0-11541 GCA_034783855.1 Mopalia kennerleyi | reverse complement strand
CCGATTCATGTCCCAGGCCAGGACCCTGCAGCTTCGACGGTGGACGCTCTGTCTCAGGACTGGTCGGGCTTTGTGGCTTGCGCCTTCCTCCAACTGCTATCCTGGACTAGGCTTTGAGGAGATAGCGTCGCATCTCCGCATATAGCCTATCTCAGCGTACATTAGTGGCCGGGCCGCCCATGGGCCCCGGAACTTCCATATTGGGGAGGCTATTATGGCAACCTGGCTCCAGCATCTATCGCCAGTAGCCCCAGAATCTGCGACGTCACACCTGCAGGCGTTCCAGGATTTCCTCGCTGAGCCTCTGTTCCCAGGTAGCAGAGTTTTCTCTTCCTTCCACAGGTCAAGGAGTTGACTCCCTCTACGGTAGTCTGTCATCGTACATCCGTTTCCAGAGTTCTTAAGCCCGGCCTAGAGGAGGTTTGTTTTATGTGCCCTGTCGGGGCGTTGGGCATTCCTATGGCTCAGCGCTATCAAGCAGAGCCGGGAGGCGACGGTTGTTTATTTCGTTTAGCCCTCTGCTCTAGCAGGAGATATTTAAGAATTCTATTGCTTCGTGGCTAGCGAAGCTTTAGGTCCTTAGTCTGTGGCGACATACAGACGTTGGGACCGCTGGTGGCACTTCAGAGCTTCACCAGGATCCCATTGGTGGACCGATAGTCTTCGAATACTGGCGGTTTTATCCAGTTTTTTTAAGTAAATCCAGGTATGTGGACTAGGATTGTTACAGCTAGTTGTCGGAACCCTTTCGGTCTGACGTCTCTATTGGGCGACCATTCCTCAGGGACCTTCGTCTCCTTTGGTCGCCAAATGTTTGATGTGTGCTGTCCTTTCTTCTCTGGGCCCCCTCTCGCCTGGCATGCTTCTTGTCCAGTTCTCCCACCGCCTACTGTGGGATTCTATGCATTACGTGAGAGGAGGTCAGTTTAGAGTGTAAGATACTTAACAAATTTATAATTAATTTGTATGTTTCTAAACTTAAACTTATCTCCACTCATGGTGATGGTCTCTCCCGCCTATCCCTCTTCTGAACCTGGACTGCTTTCAGTCTTCAATCGAAGAAAAATTAGATCACGTCGCTTGTTGGCTTTGGGGGATATCACGTGGGCTTACCTGTCGCTAGGGGGCGAGAGGTCAAAGGTTTAGATATTCAAATGGGATAGGCTATTATTACATAATGCATTACGTAAGTGGAGGTAAGTTTAAGTTTACAAACATACAAATTAATTATAAATTTGTCAAGTTTCGTCCTCAAGCGAAACAACAATAACAGACAAACGTTTGGTACTAAACACTGGATTGTTAAAACTGCGTGTAAGTTGAAACATAGTAAACGTCTGTGTTACTCAAAAAGCTATTTTGATATGTATCAACAGATTAACATTGCGCTTGGATGACCAAGCTTGTGTATAGGCTACGCCGTATTGTTACAGATGCCTTCCAATGCATCCATAAGCAAACGGACACACTGGTGACCGACCGTGTTTTCGAACAATGACGTCAGTCCCGCCTGTTAAATTAACTAATCAACGGCTATGCTTACCCGAATGCAAGTGCAATACAGATGTTTGTCTTTAAAAATATACAATAAAATAATAAGTTTTGCTCGAAAAACAGCTGTCTTTTTCCCTTTAAGTTTTTTTTACTGCAGAGACAACGAATGTAACTCTGGTTGTGAAATGAAAATAAGGTTTACAATGATATAATACACCAGATCAGGACCCAATTGACTGATCAATTAGTATTGCTGGCCCTTTGTCTCTTGCTGGAACTGGGGCTGCCCGTAGCCTCCTCCTGGTTGTTGCATCTGGTATCCGGGAGTCATAATCACACCTGGTTGACCTAAGTCCCGCTGAAACAAAATATTATGGACAATAGTATATTAGCAAACGTTTCCATGAATAATATTGTGTAAAGTAGCAAATAATTAACATTTGATTAGAATCAAGAAAATAATTAGTGTTGTTTAGAAAGTGATATTTTTGTCTTTTAGCGGAAAGGCCGGACACGGCAGGTTAAGTGGATATAGAAGGCCGGTTTATTGTTTAATATAGGTGGTTGGTATAGTTCATGGGGTTTTGATGTCTGTTTAGGAGGGTCGCGACGTGAAATCTATTACTACACGTCTAGCACCCAACACAATGTACAGAAATATAATCTGTTCAAAAGAAGGTGTTATTCCGAGTATAACGAATGTACTATTGACTGTAATCTGACCTAATCTAGTTCGCAAGTGTTGTTAATTAATTGGCTATTAAGTTCTAATCAGATTGCAAATGAGCATTGACGCCACATAATATGATAACGTTTCTCAAGCGTTATTCAAACGAATTAATATTTTTCCTGATGACATTCACATTTTTGCCATAAGGAAAGCTATTCTCACGGCTTTATCTTATTCTCCTTAGGTAAAGTTTTTCACATAATATCCAAATGTTCATATCCACACCATTATATAAGCATAGTAATTCCCTCGTCCCACTAGACCAGCGCGCAACGTTCAATACCTTATTTAACACAAGAGTAAAATGCGTTACCCTTTTCGAAATTCACCGAATTTCGACATATAATTTATAATCCTTTTACCAGTAATACAACACGAGGTTTCCCAAATGACTTATTATCACGACTTGTGAATAAAATGACTCGCAAATAGAAATCGTCCAGATGAAAAGTGTCAGAATGTTTTGACCAAGAAATAGAATTACAGAACTAGAATTACAGAACTAGAATTACAGAAATAGAAATATACCTTTCCACAACAACAGGCAGCACAGCTAGCAATCGTCCCAGCTAACATCAGCAGCCAGGCTACGATAATTAAGGCACAGGCGGCTCGAGAAAGACCTAGTAGATCGGGCCCCTCACAATCAGTGTATCCAACAGCAGGATAGTATCTAAAACAAATTTATATAGATTCATAATGCGTATTATACCTAAACCGTTCGGATTTTGCTTTTACATCAAATAAAATAGCATAAATTCAAGACTGGAAATTCAAGTCGTTAACGCTTTTGTTACAAAAATAGACAAATATAATAACTAGGCCTATCTATAACGATTTTAATGTCCACTTAAATCATATTGGCTAGTCCGCGAGTGGCCCTGACGTTTTGCTTTTGATAATGCCTGACGGCGAAAACAAAAAAACAATTCAAAAACTATTGTCTGGGCTCCTCGGACTCATTTTCGCAACCCAAGGTGAAGACAGGGATGTATTAACCCTGGCACATTGCAAACCTCTGTCGTGTTATCTGAGTCGAACAAGAGCACATAATCTTGTCCCATATGGGGATTCCCCTAAATCCCCAGGCCAATGAAATAAGCCGATTCAACGACAGTATGAAAAATGACTAAAAACCGTGCTCGAAATCAACTAATAAACATGACCAAGAGCAGGTTTTCTGTTTACAGTTTAAATTAAATCCAAATCCAGTCGTGGAGTCTCATTTTGTAACGATCAAGAACCATTTAGCTTTATAACGCAGACGGGCTGTACGCAAGGCATGGAGGTAACACGGCGACGGGTTTAATCAAATGTTTTAGTCTGAAGATGTTTGAAAAGAACTATCAAAACAGATACACGTGACTGTTGTGCGATAGAGCGTCGCTGATAGGCTGGGATCCCACGATTTTGGGTGTATGCTGCCAATATAATTCAAGAATATGAGGGTAGGCCAGAATACAACCAAGCAGCGATATGTCGTATGGTATCTCCATGTGTGAATATTGAAATATTGTGCAATGGGGACCATATTGCTTCGCACAATTTGATGAAATACAATTCCATCCCATGTGTTCGTAGTAGGAAGGTTCCAGGTGTCAAGATAATCTGTGAATTTGATCTCAAATATTATCCTGTTCAGGACACATAGGTGTGAATATTGTCAAATGATGCAATGGCGGCCATTTTGTTTTACGGAATTTGATGAAATTCAATCCGGTCTGTTGTCTTTATCAGAGGAGACTGTGTTTCAAGTTAATCTGGGAATTTGCTGCAGAGTTATAGTGTTCACAACATATACAGTAATCAATATTGTAAAATAACGCAATGGCAGCCATTTTGTTTGAAGAAATTTGATGAATGCAATCCCATCTGTTGTCTTAATAGGAGGAGACTTTATTTTAAGTATCAAGTTATTCCGTAAATTTGTTACACAGTTATAGTGTTCACAACATATACAGTATTGAATATTGTAAAATAAAGCAATTGTGGCCATTTTGTTTTATGGAAATTGGGAAAATTCAACACGATCTATTGTCTTAAAAGCAGGAAGGTATCTTCAAAGTATAAAGTTAATCCATCAATTTATTCTCTACTTATCATGTTCACCACACATCGAGCATGAATATTCTAAAAAAAAATGAAATAACGGCCATTTCGTTTTACGCAACTCAGTGAAAATGTAATCCAATCCGCAATCTTCACCAGAGGAAGCTACACACCAAGTTTGAAGTTAATCTGTGAATTTATTTTCTAATTATCGACATTATCGTGTTCAAAACACCTACAGAAAGACACGAATATGCTAAAATTATGTAATAATAGCCATTTCGTTTAAGGGAATTTAGTGAAACGTCATCCTAACAGGAGGAAGCTACATACCAAGTTTGAAGTTTATCCGTGAATTTATTCTCTACTTATCGTGTTCACAACACATACATGCAAGAATACGCTAAAATTATGTAATACGGGATATTTCTTTTTACGGATTTTGGTGAAATTCAATAGCATCCGATGTCTTAACAGGGGGAAGCTACATCACAAGTTTGGAGTTAATCAGTGAATTTGTTTTCAAACTAGCGTGTTCACAGACGGACGGACAGACGGATGGACGGACACCGAGTGGCATTTCTAAAGCCCCCCCCTTACTGGCGTAAGACCACTTTTATCAAATTCCGTTTTGTCACCCTCGAATATAGTTCTAACTAAAAATGGTGTGCTGTCTTGTTTTATTTGTTGTGCTGCTGGGAATTTGACTTTCGTGGAGTATTTGGTATTGATGTGAAGTAATTGAGTGGAGGTTTCTGGTCAGTGTAATATTATAGCCTAAATCTGTCACATTAGGCGTATGTAGCATCATTTGATGGAGGGGTGTTGCGGCTGTTGTTTACATTCGGAGGCACGTTGACAACGCCTCTCTCATCGGGGAGTATGTATCTCAAAATTTGATCGGTCTTCCCTTGTAGGAAACGCCAAAAGGACCGATTAAGGTGTGTGCCAGATGTTTTCGCCCAACGAAAGTTTGGGAGGGAGCTGTGGAGCCAAACGTTAACATTATGGCTAATGGCAAATTAATAATGGTCTTGCGCTAGCTATAGGCAATAAGGAATAAGGGCGTTTACACTGCTACATCGGTTCGCTGGCCAACGTCACCATTTTTTTGTTGTTGCACCCTTTAGGGATAAAATAACCCACCCTAAACCAAGCAAAGATATTCAAGGCCGTTGGAACTTTCATTGTTTCAAACAACAGATTCTACTTTTGTTGTTGTTGATAAAAGCCTTACTTAAGTCACTGTAGTAATACCCAAACGTCTTGTTGTGGCGTAATCATTTCCTTAAGGAATTGGAAAACGCCAAACACCAAGCAACAATGGTAATCATGGTATGTTGACAAGCATATGTTAGTAGAATATATCTAATAAAATGCAGTGGCGATGCCAGAATCAGAAATCCGCCTAGGTCCCAGAAGCTCTCGAGTTCTACACAGCCGCATGTACGTTTTAGGACATTTTCGCCATATGTAACTAATGTGGTTCACCATGAGTTTTGATATAAATTTATAATGTTTTGTCTTTGCTTATTGTATATTTGTTTAAAAGTCCAAAAATTTTTAGCTCGCTACATGTGGCGATATTGTTTGCCGGAGAAGATTTTCCCCCCAGATCAGTTATTTGTAGTGGTTCTTTTAACATTTCTGACCCATGGACCACCTAGGCCCCGGAATCTCTCGAGTTCTGCGTAGCCGCAAGCATTTTTTTCGCCAGACATGTTTAAAACTAATATTTCTCCCAGAGGCAAGTTTCTAATACATCTTAATCTCGGGTTGCTTAGATTTGTGTTTCTCTTGTGTGCTATAATAGGTCTAATTAGAAAATATGGTTTAATGTCAGTTTTCATATCATTTTTGGCTTATTGCATAGTTCTGACAAAGTCTTAGTTTTAGCTCGCCAGGTGGCGATGTTGCCTATCTGAGAGGATTTTTTTTACCAGATCAGTTTATTTGTACAGTTTGTATAAACTTGCTGACCACATCGTAGCTGAGAGTGGTGGAGTTTGAGTTTTCTACAGGAGCCGAATCGGCTTCTCATTTGATTTATTTGACCTAAAAGGTTCCAGAACCAAGTCTATACATCGTTCTTCTCAGACGTCAAGTTAGATAAAGTTTATCCCACTGAAAAACTAACTTAGACAATCTTTTTACAACTAGTTCTGGAAGAGTGACTGAGTGACTATCAATAATGTATAGTAATGTTTGTTTTTGTTGGACGAGGAGCATAGGGGGGTGGGGGGCAAGAAAAATCCCCGGAGGGGCAACTGCCCCACGCCGCCACTGAACGTAGGCAAACATGTAGTTCTATGTGTTAGTAAAAGCGAAATAATAAAACTGAAGAGCAAAGCAAATTTGAGTTAATGTTATACATGAAACCAGGATGTGAAATGTGTGAGTAATAGATTTGTTTTGGAACAGTGATAGCCAAGCAAAAGCTCATCGCGGTTAATGGATAGCTTGCTGCTAAAATCAAAGTTACGTAATCAAATGATAGATGATTTATTGGCACCATTTTAATCTCAGTCTCAATGGTGCTCTTAATGTGTAATTTTCTTAACCTGTGTGGAATTGTTCGTAACCTGTTAAAGAAAATCCATAAATATATTTGGAATAGTCCTTTGCCTCCGAGACAAATTGCATCTCATATTCCTTAAAGTAGAGTAAACTTACACTCCAATAAAAGAGACACATGGATATATGGGGATTCAATATTTCGGTTTATTTTAAAACCATTGATAAGAAAACGAAACAAACCTAAATATTGAATTGAGTCTCTTTTATTGGATTCGTGAGTTTACTCTACTTTGTGAAACTCATCACGAGTCATCAGGGGCAATAACGTAAACGTTATGAAATATTTTATGGGAGGATTATTCCTTAACAATTTCCGTTAGTTGTTGAGGAATATTTTTTTTCAATTGTTTTTTTTTTCTTTTTGTTCTTGTATTTATCACAAACATAGTGGCAGTACGCCGCAGTACTGTAGTAGCAGCACATTCATTAACCAGGGACAAATGTTTAACTTTCAAATATTAAAGATACCACTTTCCAGAAGAACCATATCGGAAAAATTCAGTATGAGTCATGACATCTTTTTTATGTTATGTAAACCAGAAAAATGAGAGTCATGTTACTCGAATAACAGCTATCACGGATAACTGCCCTAATTAATCTAATATCCCAGGCACCGTCAAACATTGACAAATAAACTGTGTTTGTTGATTCATCTTTTATATTTAGGTTATCTAGGCTGCTTAGAAAAATCTGTCAGTATACTTTCAACATTAGTTTCTAAATTCACGTTTCTACAGTAACTATTAGAAAATTTATAGGTGTTTTTTTTTTACCCATAATCCCTGGGTTTTCTTGTTCATAAATTGAAACACCTGTTTAATGAAATGTTTAAAGCGTTATGTAAATATTACCTCCAGTTAATGAGTGTCGATGCAGCCAATACCCCTTGATTTCGTCAACAGCTGACACATTAAAGTCGGTTTGCTTAACGTGCAGCGGAAAGAATGGATCAAAAAATGACCTCAACAATGTTCTGGTGTGACATGTTTTGAATTTATTATTGTTTTTGTACTTCTAAAAAAATTCGTTAGCATAATGTTATAGGCAATGGCGATATCTGTGTTCATTATACTAGTACAATGTATTTTAGTGTTTCATGTTTGTTTATTACACTAATACTATATATTGTAGTTTTGTTATCCATAATACGTTGTTTATTTGACTACGTAATGATCGGACTCATTTTGTTGATGCTGCTGATCTTGTTGATAATGTGGCTGTCACACAAATTGACTTTCCTTCTCTCATATAAATTGTTCTGAAAATAACATAAGCCATTTCAGTATTGAACATTTCCCCCGGAAATAAGAAAAGGTTGTGATAGGGTACAACTTTCTGGGAGGGGGAGGAGGGAGGGTTCATACTGGGAGGAGGGAAGGTCCTATGGTCCGCTTGTTTCCTAGGCAAAATGTGGCAAAAAAGTACACGTTTTGTAGGAGAATTCTCAAAATCACATTAGCTTCTTTGCTCCCGACGTGTACATCATGACAATAACTAAATTACGTTACATGCGAGCTGGATAACTGATGGAAATATGACGTATGGTTATACATGAACATGGTGACCTTTTCTAACACAGAGGGTCCGCATCTCAGTGGTTGAGCCCGGGAGTGAGGATCCTAACCTCAGTAGTTGAGCCCGGGAATGAGGGTCCGAACCTCAGTAGTAGAACCCGGGAGTGAGGGTGCGATCATCAGCAATTGAGTCCGGAAGTAGGGGTCCGAACCTGACTAATGTAGCCGAGGAGTAAGGGTCCGAACGTTAGTAGTTGAACCCGGGAGTGAGAGTCAAACCCTCAGTAGTTGAGCCCGAGAGTTAGGATCCGAAGCTCATTAGTTGAGCCCGAGAATTAGGATCCGAAGCTCATTAGTTGAGCCCGAGAGTTAGGATCCGAAGCTCATTAGTTGAGCCCGAGAGTTAGGATCCGAAGCTCATTAGTTGTGCCTGAGAGTTAGAATCCGAAGCTCATTAGTTGAGCCCGAGAGTTAGGATCCGAAGCTCATTAGTTGAGCTCGAAAGTTAGGATCCGAGGCTCATTAGTTGAGCCCGAGAGTTAGGATCCGAAGCTCAGTAGTTGAGCCCGAGAGTTAGGATCCGAAGCTCATTAGTTGAGCCCGAGAGTTAGGATTTGAAGCTCATCAGTTGAGCCCGAGAGTGATGGTCCGAACCTCAGTTGTTGAAACTGGGAGTGAGGGTCCAAGTCTCAATAATTGAGCCCTGGAGTTAAGGTCCGTCCCTCAGTAATTGAGCCCTGGGACGAGGGTCCTAACCTCAGTAATTGAACGGGGAGTGAGGGTCCGAATCTCAGTAGTAGAACCAGGGAGTCAGGGTTTTTCTTTTTTCTTTAATTTGTGAAAAAGCCTCACAACTGACAAAAAACAATCTTGTACAGATTGTGACTCTTCAAATATCTACGAGCGTGATCGATGCATTGACTCCTAAGGAAGTAAATGTGGCTAGATGTCTAGAACTTTAAAAGTTGATATCAAAAAGTGTTATTATATAAGGAAGACAATTGGCGTGTCAGAAATTCCCCAGACACCGTTAGGGATTTCTGCTTGGTTATAATTGAACAGGTATTGTAATCATCTTTTAGAAAACTCCACATCTGGGAGCGAGGATCATAAAAGGATAGAGTTGAATCTCCAGCAAACCAATAACCATAAGACAGATATATTCATGTCTGGTTTTATCTACGATATAGTCTGGAACAAGTAAAGAGCTATCTAACATTCACAGTTGGGTTTTGCTACCTTTATCGGCAACGTAAATCGAAGACAATCACCGAGAAAGTTTGACCCACAAATAAATCTAAATCATTTGTAATCTTACCTTCTCAGAGCACACTTTTTGATACATAAACAGTCGTTATAGCCCAAATCACGCTCTCCCATAAAGAGCCTTACTGTGTATAATCGAATATCATTTTTTCATTACCTTGAAATATTCATACAACTAACAAAATATGGTTCTCTCAAAGCATTGTTTGGTGGAATTTGTAGATTATTTACGAATATACGTGATCGCTACATCAGTGTAAAGGAAGCCAATGCGACTATACTTTAGAACATAACCAATTTTATGAGTGAATGTCAGAAAGGGTTGGCTATAATATAAGCAAGACAAGGAAACTCTGGAGAATTCGACTGACTATGTCAATTAGCTTGTTTGACCGAGACAGATTTTGCTGGCATCTTTTATTATATTGCTCATCAAAAAGCGAAGTTCATGAGATCACTAGAAGCAAATCTCCGGCAAGGCAATCACTTTAAGATTGCATAACGTTGTCTTTAGAGTGTATTTCTAGAATAATAACCTGGCGTGTGTCCACAGCCACAGTATACCAGCCAATAAGTCTTAGTCAAGGTGTGCTCTTAACAGTAAACGATTCTTCTTTATAAGAAGTAGTGTTGTTTCATTTAAAAAGGGAGACCAGTTAGTGATTTTCAACAAGATTTCAGGCATGTCTGAATTGTCAGAATTTTTATTTTTCTGAAACTCTGCATAACGGAGAACGAATGATTTATGCCAAAAACTTTTTAACTTGATGTCAAATAAATTGTCAAACTAAAGAACTATATAGGACTGCTATTTATTGTAAACAAAACATTATTATGTATAAACAAAAGTGCAATAATGATAGACTTCCACACAAACGTTACAATATGTTGTGCCACCTGGATAGCAAAGGGAAACGAACATGGGCAACTTAAATAAAACTTCTGTTATGTGAGTCTGGTTTTGGAGATGCATGGTTCTCCCAAGGTGTAGGGAATGATTTATATTTTCTGAAAGTATTTCAAATCCGGTTAATGGATATCCGTCGACAAGAAAATTTAGATAAATTAACCAGTACTACAAGATATACAGAATATATAGAATACAACCCAAATGTAACTGATCAAATTATCTATTTGGAGAGTTTATACCTACCCACGTTCTTGACCTATAGCAAAAATCAGAGTTGGTACAGCAATAGATACTGGTAGATTTACTAATACTGTACGTGAAAACCGTTACTGTGCTATTTGTAAAACAAGCAATATTGAAGACCAGTACAGTTCCATTTGTTCTAATTTGTCCAATTTACGAGTTACAACGCAATCAATTTACTCCTCAAAATTTTTTGACACGTTGAAATAGACATAGATTTAATATGCTAATATCAAGCACAAATACTGAAGTGATTGATAGTCTATTGGTATTCTGTCACAATGCTTTGAAAATATACAATAAAGATTTATTAAAAGGGCAATCACATTGATTGCATTGAAAGAAGGTGTAATCAGCATTTGTACTTCAACAATTGCTGGATAAGTAAAGTATATGATAAGACTACGGTATAGAGATTTTGAAACAGCCACGAGCGTATATATTAAGTACTTCTGAATGGTTCTATGTGTTGATTTTGAGTATGTTATTTAGATGGTGCAGCAGTCTGCAGGATCTGATACCCTGTCGGCTGTATTATGTTCACATAGTGCTAAACATAAATAGCAATTATGCTAGAATTATCCGCTACATTAAAGAATTGTGGTCAACTAATGAATAATTGACTTAGATAGGCGCCAGTAAATGTAGAATGTGAAATAAGGGGTTAGCGAAGGAGATCCGACTATATCAAATGCAAACCCAGTCCATATATCCTTTGTCATTGTTAACTATACCGAACAACAACCGCAATAAAGTGA
>JAVFBX010217960.1:0-11542 GCA_034783855.1 Mopalia kennerleyi | reverse complement strand
CGGTTTGAGTAATTATAATTAACAACGCATCGGTGAAAAGCCATGTTTTCTGTTAAAAAATATATGTTTGTACTCCAAGCTGTAAAGCTTTTGAGTCAATAAAATGAATCTAAATCTGAATCTGATAATCCAATGTAGGCCTACCTCTCGTGCCACCCTAGGTGGTCCTTTGAGTGAATAAATGAATCTGAATCTGGCGAACCCAGCATTACCCAACCTTAGACTGGCGCTCCCCGTGGAGAAAAAAGTTTTACTTTAATTCGTACAACTTAACCAAGGGAAACTATATACCTCGTCAGATAAATCGTCGGCTTGAACTCATAAAGTTACAAACGTTTGTCATGTGGAGAGAAAAAAATGTAGTTTTTTTTTTACCTCTGAATGTAAGTAATATCAATGAGATTTCAAATTTTAGCAATGTGATTTTAAATGTTCGATTTTTACATGTTAGGGGAGGTGATTTATTCAGTGTAAACAATAAAAGTAAACAGACAGAAAAATTAGATTTCGGACTAAATTGTTTTGACCTATATATGAATCTACTGGATATTAAAGAGATCAGAATAAATAGCAATATTGTCAAATTTAGGCCATACCATTTAGAATATACGGACTTTACATTTAGGGGGAGGTGTTTACACTTAACCTTTAATAAATGTAACGAATATCAAAGAGATACGAATACATACAACTGCTATCTAATTTAGGCCATACCCTTTAAAATATTCGGGTTTTACATCTAGGGGGAGGTGATAACATATAGAGCTAACGCTAAGAGCGTATAGGGATATATATGAAGCTCGGCCTTATCCAGGCCCAATCCACATAAAATCAGGTACTCCGTATTGTTCTCATTCGTGAGTTTCCGTAAAGCGTTCGGAAAACTGGTGAACTTGACATTTATCAATGCGCATGTGCATGGCTGTGGCGATTGATAGTTCATGAAAGTCTCTCTCCTTCACGATTTTTGTGGTTGTTTTAAAGGTCCGCAAAAACATATAAATATTTAACATAGGCGGAATGTGAAAAAAATAAGAAAGAGCATTAGGCGGAAAACAAGTAATACTTTCTACGGAATTAACGATAATCATTTATATGTACTTAAGTCTTTACATTTTCTTCGCGAAATTGGGCCCAGATTCAGTTTCAAGTAGATATCCTAAGTCGTCTTTGTTAAGAAGGATTTTAAAGAAAATCAAAACTTAGGCAATTTCACATGATTGATACCCATTTGAAACACATGTCAGTGTTCATATAGAGACTTAAGAGCTCCAAATAGGCTGCAAGCTCTCAAAAGGTTTTCTCACAGGCGGTTCAGAACCGGCAATAAAATACAAAATACCCACTTTTGTAGTCTAGCTGAACTGATGCTGTTTTACTTTTAGTGCTTGTCTACATTTTACTTTCCCTGTTAAAATTCCTATTTACATTTAGGGGCGATATTTTATTTTTAGCGTCAATATAGTTTTTAAATTTAGCGGTTATTTTTTTTTTTGTCACTTTTCGGGGCGGTTTAATATTTAGTGTTGGTTTTACATTTACATTGTTGGTTGTACAGTGCGTGTGAGTTATCCGGATCTGGTCAAGTGAAGATACGCCCAACATCGAAATACGTGAACGGGCGGTTTCACAGCGACAAATCAATTGTACTTGCAATGAGAATAATAGCGAGGGGTCAAACCGCTGTCAAGTACACTCTTAGATACACATGGCTCTTATTGAACCCTTTAAAGGGAAAGACAACTGTTTTTCGACCAAAACATATGATTTTTATTGTGTATATTCAAAGACAATCATCTGTATTGCACTTGCATTCGAATTAGCGTAGCCGTTAATTAGTTCATTTAAAAAGTGGAACTGACGTCAATGTTCCAAAATAGGGTAGTTATGTCATCTAGTCGTGGCTGTCCCCTATTGTCTGCACTGGTGGATGCTTTCATTTAAAGCCGAAAGAGAGGATTCCGTCCCCAAACGAAACAATAACAACAAACAACCGCTTGTACATATCAACCTGGTACTATTTTGATATGTATACAACCGATTAACATTGGGCTTAGATGAACCAAGCTTGTGTATACGCCGTGTTGTTACAGATGCCGGCCGATACATACACAACCAAACGGGCACACTGGTGAACGACCGTGTTTTCGAACAATGACGTCTGTCCCGCCTGTTAAACTACTTAATTAACGGCTATAATTACTAGAAAATATGTAATAATATACGGTTGTCTTTCCCTTTAAGGTTCTCCTGTCACGGGCTCTGTTGGAACCCTTCATGGTTCTGCATGGAACCATCACAGCAACTGTCACAAGTATTTCAGCCTTTCTCCTTTTATCAAAGAATCGTTTTTGTCGCAATAATTCCATATAGAACCGTCATCTCTTGTATAGAACCCTTAACGAATAATTGTTTCCCAGATTGTGTCTATGTGTTCTGGGTGTTAGAAGACACATTCATGCCAACTACTGATGCCCCCAGTAAGACTACTACTGATAGCCATTAGTAAACGTCTGAATGAAATTACTGATGCCGACGCCACTCAAATTTTAAAATGTTCTTCCTTGACCCCTTGGGGTTAAAATTAACTATTTTTTATTGCTTTCATTTAAAGTTAAGTATATTCAAATTATATGTTTGTGAAAAGAAAAAAACAGTTATGTTTGAACCTACAATTTAGTTTTATCTTGAGCATCATTTTCAGGTCGTTCATAAGGTGTGGGAGATTAGTGGGATTGTCGAAAGCTCCTCGCTGACTGCAAATATTAGCCTGTTATATTGGTGTCTAATATGTTTGCTATATGATGTATGTAGGAGAAGGGTTGCATAACCAATTACTGAATAAAATAAACTGAAACTAAACTGAATTGTGTATTGGCCTAAAAAAAACAAGACACAGAATGCTAATTGAGAAAAGCGTAATGGGTAGTCGGCTCGAAATATCTTGCCTTTCTTCTGTTTCAAATAGCCTAATACAACACATCATCTAAACGGATCAATTCCAACTTGCCGGACGAAATACAGACGAAATACATAAATACAAAAACAAATCTGCATGATCCCGAACTTATGTTTTCTGTCGCCTGTCGAGAAGTATAGACATATATAATTATTCCGAAATGTCCGAGAGCAGCGATAGCGAGTTTGAAGAAGACATTCGCGATATCATAACAGTCCCTAGCGCTTCAACTGGAAAGATATTGACCAAAATTCGTGTGATTGATTCAACAAGTTAAGACGAAGATACGTCTAATGTAACAGGAAATGGTATACGAGTTCAGTGTGACGACAAGGTAAACTTTTTATTGTAGAAAACGCTCTATATCGTCATGGGTGCGGCACGAAAGTAACGGGACTGCTCAAATATTTACTTTGGCATGGAAGTAGCTGGTAGTTTGGGGTATCAAGGCAATCCGTTAAATGTGTATTGTACCTGATCACCTGGCTAGTTTATTCACAAAGTGTTGACACTTGCTCACCCTCACGCTGTTTTATTACTCTCCCAAGCGTGCAATCAGCTCGAACGATTGATTGTACACTTATGTTTGTTTACCGAAATGCATTATAATACGAATTTAATGACAATAATTTTTATTGAGAGTCTTTGACAGCAAAACTTTACTTGCCTATTTCTGGCGCATTAGTTTTAAGTATTTCTAGAAAACTGTTAACGTTAGAAACTTAAAAGTCGTACCATTTTAAAGAGCACAATGCGATCTAGTAAACAGTGCCTATTTTTTCAAATTCGTCCTTGATTTTTTTAAAAATGTTATCTGAAAGTTGTATTTTACATTTTTACAAGACTTTCCAAGGCTGAACAGATATAAAAATCAACTGTGATCGATCAAATTAAAATTTAAAAAAAATGATGCATCGTTTATTAGTTCAAGAACGATTCTACTAGGTCAACAACATTTCACTTAGAGATAAAAGCCATGCAAAATGCACTCTATTTTTTTCATCACATTCTCATATTTGTAATCCAGAGTATTCTTACTTTCCAAAAACATATATATGGTATATATTCTTCTGAATAATCGACAAAATACAACAGGTTTTCTAAAAATCAACCAATAGGTCCAGTAAGACCTTAAGGACTCTACCGCCAGTAAGGAGTAAAACATGCGACCCTTACCTTTTCGTGGCTTTTGCATATATTATATTAACATCACATATATTTAAAAAGCAGAGGACTCCAGGGATTGTTTTGGGTACTGTATGTTTGTACATACATATATATAACTATCAATTTGGGTATTGTGTGTGTGTATACACACTGACATGGTAGTGGTACATTTGAGTGTTGTATGTTTGTGCACATTGACATGCTAGTTGTGCATTTGGGTAGTGTGTTTTAGTACACACTGGCATGATAATGATACATATGAGTATTCTATGTTTATACACACTATGATAATTATAAATTTGAAGTATTGCACGTAAGTATCTGAGTATTGTATGTTTGTACACGCTGGCATTGTGGTTATACATTTGAGTACTGTATGTTTGTTCATACTGACGTAATAACTATACATTTGAGTATTCTATGTTTGTACACACTGACATAATAATTATACATTTGAGTATTCTGTGTTTGTGCACACTGACATAATAATTATACATTTGAGTATTCTATGTTTGTACACACTGGCATAGTAATTATATATTTGGGTGTTGTGTGTTTGTGCACACTGACATGATAGCTGTACATTTGAGTATTGTGTGTTTGTACACACTGACATGATAGCTGTACATTTGAGTATTGTGTGTTTGTACGCACTGAAATGGTGGTTATCTGTTTGAGTATTGTATGTTTGTGCGGACTGACATGATGGTTATACATTTCAGTATTCTGTCTTTGTGCCCACTGGCATAATGGTTATGCATTTTGGTGTTGTGTGTTTGTGCACACTGACATGGTGATTGTACATTTTGGTATTTTACGTGTGTACACACTGACATGATAACTATGCTTATAACTTCGTTCACATTCGGAGCATACTTTCCAATATAATTGTTTACATAAATGGATGCGGACTTTGTCACCTGCATGATTTGATCTATTAAAATCTCGCAAGGCGTTCATATATGCCTTCCTTTATTTTCTACATTCAACACTAAACCCTCCTTATCCAGCTTCTAGTATGATCATTGGACTAGACCTGGGTCAGATACATGTTTTATTAATAATTCATCAGCTAATTAAAATATTAAAAATGTTAGCTCATCAACAGCATCATTCACAGGTTTATATGTTATACCTCTCGTGCCGCCCCTTGGAGGTCTTTAGAGTGTTATAAAGAATTTAATTGAATCACCATCAGGTCTTGAGACACACATTTTACAATTTAAAAAACAAAAATTCTTAAATACTTAATTTTTTGTCAAAATTTGCCCTTGACAAGTGGTAGATCCTTATTCACTTTAATCAGTTTAAATTCTACGGTAATTGGTGTTAAAATGAAATCCTCTAGTGTCCTAAACTAACGCTAAGTAATGGCGCACATCGTTCTTATGACCTAGAACAGCAAGCGCCAATAATATTAATTTCCATTCCATACCGACACAAGTAACTTACTCGGCAAGCCATCAACGCTAAATAATAGCTACACTAAGCCAAGCAGTCCTTGAAAACATTTTCAACAAACGAGATTCAACATTTCACAAAATTTAACAAGAGACAACGATTGTTAGAAACTTACCTAAATCCCATGCCCAGATCGAGGATTTACGCCTTCAACCATCGGAGTTCCTTACACATAAAAGACTCCGGCGCAAACCAGTTCAAGTCAACGTCACCCAATCAGGAAGTCTCCCCACTTTTGGAGCACCATAGGGTAAATTTCGGAGATGGTCCAAAAATAACACAAAAGTTAAAACAAATTCGGAGCACAGCTTCAGAATCGAAGAGCCTGTGGAGCAAATTATTTTCAAGGTTCGGCGGAAGTTGAATAAATTCGATTTTCGACGAATTAAAGCGATTTTACATGTCAAGGATTGTTAAACTCCAAACGACTTTCATAACTTACGATGCTCACAATGTTGAATCTTTGTCTGGTTTTAGAGCAAACAACATACAATCTTGACACTTCAAATAGAAGGTCAATCTGAGTCAATCATATTACCTCAATTGAAAAGCGGTTAAAACTTGTTCGGCCTTAGTTTTACCACGCAATTTATAGCTTTATAGCTCCGGGGTTTTACTCATTTTAATGAATTAATAGACCTTTAAACGCACACTCGGAGTTTAAAAGACTATTTTCGCTCATAAACATTTCAGCCTAGAGTTACTACGGCGAGTGACGATTATTTTTATTTAAATTTGTTTTGAAGAACTAGAATCAATCAAATATATAGAAATTTGAGGATTTAAGTTTGCCTGTGTAAATTCTCTTCTTTACACTTCTACTTCTTAATGAATTACAGACCCACTAAACAAATTAATTAGGATTTTTGCAGAAACAACTGTTTGCATCTGCTAGGAAACTTTTCTTCAGAAATTGATGTTAGTTTATAGAGGTGATTGACAGGATAGTTTTTTGAATAAGATGGAAAGTCATGTTTCGCAGTCAGCTATTTTTCACTTTGTACTAGACACTCGATAGAACATTAAAAACCATATACAAACCGCTATATTACATAGGGACAAAATCAGCTTCAATTATAAAAGATTATGTAAAATATACGATTGGGGGATTGGCCGGAGCCTCCACGTCTTACTCGCTCATATACCGGATGATCGACAGGCGGACTCGTTGCGGCAAACGGTACATCGAAGCAGGATTAGTAAGCGCACACGCGTCCACTTAGTCACGGCCCTGGCCTCCAGGATTTGGTATAATCATATGAACGGTTTACTCCGTTAGCGCCTACAATTCGGCAACGAGTACGAAAATAGTCATAGTCGTCAGCGGAGTAGAGTGCAAAATCGTATAGGGTGACCTGTGGCGTGTATCCACATGTGGTATCAACGCACCTAGTTTTATTTGGTAAAAAAAAAAATTAATAGACTTTAAAACAGTTTAAGAAGATATCACATATGAAAATACCTAATTTTTAAATAAAATTTAGATTGAACTCAAGTAGTAAACTTTTGCTTCAAGTCACTCATCTTCTCTTCTAGTCTCTTGTTCTTTCTATCTTTAATTGGGCGCGCAGCCTCTCCTAGGATTTTAAACAATTCATTTGTCTTTTTTCAACTGTCTTTTCTACTTGAATAACCAACGTAAATCCAAACAAGTTTGGGTGCGACTTTTTTACAATGCGATTTAGTTTTCCTTGCCAGCCTTGAAAAGTCGTTCTGACACCATCTGTGTCGAAGTGGTTCTACATTCCTCAATCTGTCCATCTTCCTACGCAATGGTCAGTATATGTAAGACGAGACTTCCACGTTACTATCAAAAGGAAGAGAGGTTTAATGCGGCGATCTTCTTTTCCGCCTTGCCGCGGGAAGATGCAATCTGTCCCACAATCTAGGGGACTGTAACAGTCGGCGAACAATAGAGCCCTGGTTGTATCTGGTCAGTCCGGCAATGACTGTAGCCAAGCATCTTCAACCAAGTAGCTTCACGATCTTTCGAACCTGACTGCGTTCAATATAATTATACCAAGTCATACGGAATAAGCATACATTATGGAGTTAGGTGCACGATTGGCTTTTCACACACTTTCTCGCGTTACTTGTCATGTACAGGTGTCAGTCAACTTGTTATCTTGAACGTCATGTGCAGTTTTACCTATAATGCATGACAATAAAGCCAATAGTGCTTACATTGCCAAAATTAGCTGAGACTGCCTCTACATTCTCAAACTTGCCAGGTCCTACGTGGCCCCTCGATCTTCGCCTTTTCAGTGAGATTTGAAAAGTCGAGCACCCCTGCACCCTCCACCCTCCAGCCACCCATCCTATTTTCAAAGCCCTGCATCAGCCACTGCAATTGTTATCCATTGTACCCCAATACCCTATCCATCATAAATAAATATGTTCTGTTTCATTATGTATTATGCTTATAGTCGTTTGACTTTTGACATTTTTAAAAACATTATTAATTAATTACTAATGGCTGATTTTTTTAATGTAACGCTAAACTTACGTTTCACTCCCATAAAATAAAAATATAGACTATATTATATTTACTTTATTTAGATATCATATTTCTTAGTATGAAGGAAAGAATTAGTGTTGTATAATTGGTGTAGGTATATCAAATACAACGACACGGTACAGGCGCGTTCAGACTGGTGTTAATTTTTGGCTTTTCTCGCTTTACTTGTAATGTACAGGAAGTCAGTCAATGTGTTATCTTTAATGTCACGTGCTGTTTTACCAAGAATAGACGATAATAAACCAATGGTGCACCTTAATGTGTTATTGACACACGAATGTTTAGCCAACCTACCCAGTTGTCACAGTTTTTTAGGTCAATAGTTTAAGATTGGATTATCTTTTGATCAGATTACATATAGGTCTTTCTATAATAGATTACGGCATATGACGCCACTAGTAGGATACCTCATGGATACATGGTGATTCAATATTTCGGTTTATTTTAAAACCGGTGTCAAGAATGGAAAGTATCTGTACAGAAGGTGTCATTTATACTAGGCTATGTTTGTCTAGGTAATTTTATTTAATTTAATTTTTTGCATAATCAATATACAAGGGTGAAAGATAGGACCTGGTGTCCCACTTGTCTCCCTTTACTTCCTGTTGAGTCATCATGACCTTCTCCCTTATCTATGGTTGCTTGACGACCATCTTTGCTACGAACCACACAAGTTAAAACTAAATGCGTTACAAATGTCTACTGAAACGAGTTGTTAAAATCTAAACAGTAGATTCGTATATATATTTGAAAAGTGAAGGCAAGCTCAATCATCTTTCGCTATAATACAAAAATATATATATGAAAAGCATTTAGAATTCAAAGGTATATAGGCTACCCCCCAAAATGCAGTTCGACTGTTAGTTCAACCCCTGCAGTAACAATAAAAATGCATGTTTTGTAAACCTTTCAATTCAGTTTGCAAATGTTTGTTGGATGCAAACGAAACACACATTTTATTTTATTTCAAAATACTTTTCAGATATGTATACATTTGCATTGAACAAAAGGGAAAATTTGCTTGCGTTCAAAAAGCAACAAAAAAAACAAAGAAAAATTAAGGCAACATTTCTCAAGCCAAGTAAAATTTTACCCGTAAATTAATCCTTGCCTAAAAAACTTTTTTGCATTTTGTTTTTTATTATTTAATTTTTATTATTTTTTTTTTGTATTTTTGTATTTTTTTTGTATTTGCTTTGTTAACGATCTTTATAGACTTTTTGTATTTCAGGTAATAGCATAAAACACTGCATGTATATTTTAAATTATTTTTTATACAGGTATTGATGTCACTTTTTTATTATAACTGTGAAATTCGAATTATAATGTATTTTGTGGAATACAATTGATCTATATTTGATCTCGCGGCTTGTCATCGGGACGGTGTCAACAGATAAATTGTGTATATAGTCAGGTGATCGGTTATATGACATACAGCTGTCGCCTTCTATCGAGATCTATTCCGATGTACTTGTCTAAAGTTTTCTTGATAACTGAATATCCGATTTGTAGACAGTTGGAGAGCAGAGTTCAAGAGGGCAGTAGTTGACTTTGGTTAAGTATTTTTGGAAGTCTAAATGGATGTTTTCTAAATTATAATTATTTCGGATTCTTAGACATTAGCATTGGATTAGATCACGTGAGTAGGCTTGCTATCTAAACTTGCAAACTTATAATTCTTAAATCATTCTCCCCTCATTTATACAAACTATATATCTTAGGATTTATATCTGGTTTTCTGTGTTGTTTTTTCTCTCTCTAATGATTCACTATTAGATACACGGCTACACATTCGGTAATAATTGAATGAAACAGAGGATCTTGGATTTTTTATGAGATTGTAGAATTGATAAATGTATATATGAAACAAGGAGACATATATACATAAAACACCACACATAGCTCGTGACAAATGCACCCAGCAAACACACAACAAAAGACACACATGCAAACATTTGAATCATTAACTTAATAAATATATTAGTAAAATAGAAATATAACAAATAACAGAAATGCTCCGAGTAACTCGTCGCACATGCTATAATTGCATCCATACCATTCATTTTATAGTTGTTTAAAATCTGTAACTGTTACAGTGATTTTCGTGTTCGGAGGTTAGTTGCTCCAGTGTTTTGCTCCATGGTTACTGAGTGAATCCTAGCCACATTCCTTAGTTGTGTATCTGGGACCATGACAATATTACTGTCTCTCAAGCTGTATTTGCTCTCTTTACGAGTCACTATATTCTGAACATATTCAGGGTGACTCATTTTGACGAGTTTAAAACTGCCCAGGGCTCTACAACTTGCCCGATACCCTTATAATGGAGATAGTTCCAGGTTTAGATAACCATGTACCATATGAGCTGTCAAAATCGTTGAACACAAACCGGATGGCTCTTGTTGTTAGGTTTTCTATTGTGTTTGAGCACGCTTTTTCACAGAAAGTTCATACAGCAGTGAATTAACTAAAATTTAATATATATATATATATATATATATATATAGTAAAACATTTGTAAATAATAACTTTGCTTTTAAAATTTAAAAATCTAGAAATGGGTTTCAGAACGTTTATTCGCTCATATAAAGCCAACGGTCACCTAAATGAATTTACACCAAGAAGTCTTACTTTGACACATGGCTTATGCCAAGAGATTGACTTGTAATGAACCACAGACTACATTATAAGTATATGTGTTTCTTTGACGTTAACATTTGTATTCACAATATCCTCTTAAACTTTCATGTAGGATTTTTTCTCGGTTAACGTCAAATGAAAGGTTTCTTTTCGGGGATTACATGTTATTACAAGACAGATGCTTGACACGAGAGTTAGGATATTCATTGAATATAGTAACTAAATATATCAACTCTAAAGGAATGTTTCTCGGTTATCGACAAATGAAAGGTTCTTTTCGGGGATTATATGTGATAGAAGACAAGTTAGGATTTGGTTCCACCTAAACTAATGTTAAGCGGCTTCTCGTTGACTTTGACCTTGACAGTCTCTCTTTCCAATGCTGTTCAATTATTTAGGTCGTGTTTAGTACCACCTACAACTATATACATCTGTTAAAGCCCGTTCTATTATAATTTTCTAATAGTGTTTGCTGTTGTGGACACTAAAAACACGGCGTCTAAAGGCCTGATTTACAACATTTTCCTTTAATCAATGAAGGAAAATATATATGATTGGTGCGGTATTAAGGGTAAGTGAAATTAAATATATATGATTTGGCGCCGTTTTAAGGGTAGGTGAAATTAATTATATATGAGTTGGCGTCGTATAAGGGTAGGTGAAATGAATTATATATGATTGGCGCCGTATTAAGGGTAGGTGAAATGAAATATATTCTGCCAAAAAAGAAACGCATAGGTGAAATGTCACAAGAAAGTGTTGAATTTTTTTAAAATATCGTTTCTTGTGTACAATGG
>JAVFBX010217959.1:0-17943 GCA_034783855.1 Mopalia kennerleyi | reverse complement strand
GGCCGTGGCTGAATGGAAGCGTGTGCGCTTACTTATCCTACTTCGATTTACCGTTCACATGATCGAGTCCGCCTGGCGACCCTCAGGAATATGAGTGAGTCACATGATGTTGCTCCGGCAATCGCGGGACTGGTTTTTACGAGCTTTCCTCTCGGTTTTCCACCGTAGTTAGGCAAGGAACAGTGTGAAGTGTACAATCTGTCGTCGTCTAAGTGAAGTACCCTTGAGTACGACGTTAAACCCCAATCAAACAAACAAACATACAAACTATACGATGGTATGTGCCAATCAATGAGCCATTTTTATACCACAGCATGGAATAGCCATTGGGTGATGTGTCTTGCTCAATCATCAATATATGCTGCCTGTTTTCTTACCTCTACCCTCTCTGTTTCAGGATTGCTGGGCTACAATAAAAAAAAAAGCCTTGTTAGAACTCAAACCTCTCAGTTAATTGTTTATATCATTAAACGGAGATTTAGAAGAATCATACATGAATTTTTAACCTCGGCATAAGTACTACACTTCCAACTCTTTCTGATGACCTGTCCATTAATGGACACTGGATAAAAGATGTCATTTTTATCTGTCTATTGTCTTCATTGAAATAGTAAATGTAGGATCATAAATTATACAATAAATGAACTTTAGTCATTCAGTAAGGTCTGTCAATCAACTTCAGTCAATCAACGTAGTTAGGTCTGAGTTTTTTAAGTGGCATTTAGAAGTTGGATAACATAAAACTAATAAGAGATTCATATGGATAACAACTTCTTGTTTGGACACTACCAGAACAACATTAACAAATCATTGTTCACATTTAATTATAGAGTATTAAAAAGTTATAGAGGGTGCATTGGAAGGGGAGGTAACGACAATTTGAAATGAATTAATCGAACTTGACGCACAGACTGCCGTTAAAAATACAAGAAGTTTTATTCTGCAGACCAAAGTTAGACCTATACACACGGTGTTGTATACAATACTATAACATTTAAACTGGACAGTTGGGTAAATTGAAACATTTGCAAAGAGCTTAAAAGTATCAAACTACATTGTTAAAAATTAACAAAGCACTTTGCCCATTAGAGGTAACGTAGTGTACTTTGTTAAAATGTACAAAGTACCTTGTTAAACTAAACAAAGTACTTTTATTAAAAACGGCTAACAAAGCAAACTTTGTTGAATTTAAACAAATAACTTTTTGGGTGTAAATAACTGTGTAATATTGGTCCATTGTGATTCAGACGTTACATGGACAGGATTGTTTTTCCGACATTGCTGGTAGATGTCAAACAACACCGAGTCATTAATTATGGTATACTACTGTAAAGCTTATACGAACTTCTAAATTGTTTCAGGCGAATGATTAAGTGAACCATTAAAATATAATATACACATGCCGCATCTCTTTCTATCGCTGACATATTGCACCAGCAAATAATCGATTAATGTGCAGACATCTTTCTGGGTGAACGTTATAGGCAAACCTTGTCAAAGGCGGAATTTTTTTTTTCTTAATCGATTTTTATATGAAGTGGGAACAAACATCTGCCTGCTAATAACACAGATATATGTAAAGCCATTGGCATCATCTGGAAGGATGGTTAAGAGGGAGTCGCTAACGAGAACCATATAACTTATGAAATGACCATAAAAGTACGAGCGCGGAAAAATGGCCTGGTATACTACAGTCGTATAATATGATTTCAAGAATTTATGTCATTTTGTACCCATCAAGTATCCTCTATCTTGCCGAATGCCACTAAACTTAGGGATAAACGTACGCCATTACACAAGGCAGTAACGTTACGAAGATCTAGTCGCAAGACAAATTACAGCTGTATAAATACACCGGGACTATGGTAAAATGGCATGCTGATTCAGCTGTAGATCATGCATATCCTTGTTTGGAGATAGTAAAAAATTTAAATATTCTTAATCATTTTATATTGACCCACATTACACATTTTCAGTTTTTTTCAAGCAGCTGGGTTTTTTTTTCGCAAAAGTAGAATTTCGTCTCGTGGCTTCCTGGTTAGATCTAGCTCCGCCATGATAGCCATATTCGTTGTAGTTTGAGATGTTGTGTGCATCCGATTCCCATGAGCCTTTGTCAGCGAAGCAGATTCTGACCTCGGGACTGTACCTTTGCCAAATGGCTGTGAATAAACAAAGGCGAACGGGAATTAGGTAACAAGATGGCGGGAGAATTTTGATAGCTGGTTGCTAGAGAAAATTTTGGACTTAAATACAGGCGAAGAAATTGATGAGTGCAGGTAAGGAGCTTTTAAATGAAATCTTTAGGTATATCGACAGACGTTTTTCACGTTGATTCCGATTGAAAAGGTTTCACTTTCTGTGTAGTTTGGATAAAAATCTCAATCTGCAAGGCGTTTTTTGATGAAGCTGTATACCGTCAGTATTGCATACGCTATTATAATGGTGGTATCTGGATCTAGTTAGATCGTGATGGCGCGGGTTTAACCCAAGGCTGCAGGCTGCGTTGAAAGGCTAGATGGTATACTTGATGCCATGGTTACAATATGCTTCTTCAGTAATATTGTTTGTTTGATTGGGGTTTAAAGTCGTACTCAAGGGTATTTCACGTATATGACGACGGATTGTCCACTTCACATTGCACCTTGCATTACTACGGTGGAAAACCAGGAGTAAACCTCACACCAGCCCCCCTCCCCTTATTGCCGGAGTCACAAAGTGTGATTCACTCATATACCTGATGGTCGACATCTTCAGTAATAAAACACCATCGACAACGACATCAGTTGTATAACAACTACCGACAGCAATAACCCCAACTAAGTGCCAAAGGGTAGAACGATTTGGTATTTACATTAGAACGGGAATAACATATTGGCCCTACAAACTATGCCATGGTGAAAAACAACAGTCAGAAATATCTAACGTTACAATTCCCATATGAATATATTTTAACCAATGATAATTTAGAGATATTATCGATCCTAAAAAAAATCGCCATTTTGAATTGATGTGTGCAAAGTCAGTACCGCTCCATTTTGGATTTTTACTCAATACGACGCAACCAACTTCGATGACAAGACACAATAGAGCCACAAGGCGCACATCCCATCACTACAGAACACATGTTAATTTATATTCACCATGCTGACGCCACGGCACGTAGTCAAAAAGCTACACAGGGCTAAGTTGAACAATATTTTCGAAACGTCCAGACTTTCTTTTTCCGATGAAAACATTTACAGGTTAAAGAATTTAAGTTCCATTTTAAAAAATTGATCTTATATTGTATCACTTAGCATGCATCCCAAAAAGTTATACAAACTTACCTTGCCTATGTCATACTGGTTTAGTCCACACACACGTATAGTTCAGTCTTACAGCGATTGGAATCTCTCTATAGCCCATATTTCAAAAGCAAAATAATTTGTTCATGGAAGGTACGTCTCGAAATCTGTTTAACATATTAATTTTTTTCATATTCCTTTTCATTCATTCAATTCTGAAAAATAAGTTCATAAAAAGGATAAAAAGTGGCGTACATCTCGTTTAAGTGTCGGAAGAAACCAGCAAGGTAGACAGCGGGAATAAATGGGATATTGTCAAACGAAAAATCTTTATTTTAATGATCTTACTTGTACGGAACTTTGCGCACATCTCATACACCAGATGAGGGATTCGTCGGGCTTAGCGCGGCAGCCTGTGGCGAGGCTTGAGTCAAGTTGAGTGCCACACATCCGTGGAAAGGATGGAGATAAGCTATGCAGCGAAAACAACGAAGAGCGTCGACAACAATAAACAATACAGAGCATTTCAAAGCAAATATATATCCTCACGGTGTTATTAAATAAAGGATGTAGCGTTTGGGTCACGTCTTTCTTTATAGACATCCCTCACTTAACGAGACTCCTCATTCTGTATATACACACGCAGAAACGATGCGTTATACGTGTATGAAGATGAAGACTGCGTAATCAAACTGTCGACAGCTGTCACTGATCCTGCCCGTATTGCTGGTCGTTTCGTTTTGTTAACTTTTATCATGCTCTACATTCCCAGGAAGAATGTCACACAGTTAGGGCTTCTAAATTAAACGTTTTAGGGCGAATTACGGCAATATATCTATATGTATTTATTTATTTATTTGTTTTGTGTAAAAAAAACATTTTAGCATGGATAATCGCCAGGCCAACGTAAGCCTATTATCGATGCATAATATAAGCAATAGTTTGTTTGCATCGTTGGAATTTAACGTCGTTCTCAGGAGTATTTCACTTATATGACGACAGGCTTTCTATTCCACGTACACTGTTCTTGTCTAAATACGGTGAAAAATTGTCGGAGCTACATCATGTGACTCGCTCATAATTATACATGATGGTCGAAAGATGGACTCGAACTCGTGAACGGTACATTTAAATATAATTTGTAGCTGGACATAGTAACCACTAGGCAACGGGCGCTAACAACGCTACTGACAAAATGGAACAACTGCAAAAGCACTATTAAATTACCCTATCTTTTGCTTTGGCTGCGTTTCGAAACTACCAGTTTTTTTCACCATAAGACGCTGGCACTGCTTGTAGCAAGCAGATGTTTGATTGTTGTTCTATACACCATACTTAAGTCAAACCTACATCACAGGATATAGTGCCATCCTAATAGGCGAAAGAAACCAACCCAGACGTCACCAATAACAGATCGTTTTCTTAGCTCCTTAGCTTTGGGAGCATCAGAAAGAAACCTTTGGAAAACGCTCCCCGTGTTTTGTTTGTCCATTGGTTTCTTAAATCGACCAATCACAGAGCTGCTTCTCAATTCTGGTTTGTAAAAGCCTAAGACTTCCGTCGAAGAACAGATAGTTTCCAGACTGCGTGTTTTTACATAACCAACGGATACATGCAAGCACAGTCAACAAATAATTGCATTTCCCCGTTTAGATGCGACATCAACACAGAAGAAAATCGGCAGAATTTAGAGTTTACCATGCATGGACCCGTGTTATCTGTGTTTTAATTGGACAACTGACACTTTTCGTGAACTCCAGCTTGACCTAATTAAACAATGTAAGTAAAGTGATTGCGTTAGATCTTAATATAGCGACAAACAAAACACGGGAAGCGTTTGTAAGATCTGATTTTAATAAGATTTAGTCCAAAGTTTGATGGTACTCCCGTTCAGCCGACGGCGGCACCGACAGTTTTAACACATCGATAGTACCAACGCTGAACGTTGTACCCAGAAGTCCAGTAGAACTGAATAGGACCTACATGCCCTTACATCCTGGACATTTCCCCAAATCTGTAGTTTTGATTTGTTTGATTGGGGTTTAACGCTGTTCTTAAGGTTATTTCACTCACATGACGGCGTGCCAGCACAATGGGTGAAGGAAACCAGCCCAACACCACAAGCAACACACAAAAAACATCACAGGACACTCACAGGACAATACAAATACATATCGGCTTCCTGTTCCTCTTTAGATCAGAAAGTTCCCTCCAACCACTCGCTCTGTGTTTGATTGTCGAATGCTATTTACTCCTGCATGGCACACAAAGTCCACTCGCTTTAGACCGTTTAGTAAGGATTTAACGGCGTATTAAGGCTTTTCCACTCATGCAAGTCGAATGGGTGTAGGAGACAGCCCTTAACGTCACTGGCAACAAGGTAGCACAAGGACAAGATCCAGAACAAGACTACACAACAGGTGCATGTATTGCTCGTTAGCTCTGAGAGCACCATGAGGAACAGGAATCTCTCTCCATGCATCTACCCGTACAATGGGATGAGAAAAGTAACCCCAACAGTTAACTCGATACGATCACAGGACTCGCGACAGCGCGCAATACGACACAGTATGCGGATTTACAGTCCCGTAGCTCTGGGAGTACCAGGACTAAATCAGCTCTCTCTAACCACCAGCGGTAATTCTATGAATCTTAAGTTTGTCAGATAGGGGTTTTACGCTGTAATTAAGGCACGTATATGACGGCGCTGACCCAATGGGTGAAGAAAATCCCCCTCGACGCCACTGGCTACAAGACAAGACAGGGCGGGTCTCGTAAACACAAAACATTCCGCTATCTCCGGCGTCACCGAGCACTATACTTTCATATTATCTAGGGCAGGTAGGCTGGTTCAAACACTCAACATTACGAACGGAAGTTTAGTGCGCAACTTATTTGAACATTGCACGGTCGCGAAACCGTATATTAATAAACACAGATGCAGAATATCAAAAATATATAAAATGTTTATTGAACAGTGTAGTAAAGTCTCCATTACAGGGGCTACACTTAAGTGCCGGTGTAAAAGTATCCGAATCCTTAACATAGTGATGTAAATATAAGTAGTTATGAACAGAGAATTCGCTCTGCTCTTTATATGTAACAATTCATTAACAAAAACGAACTCCTCCACTACAGCCATCCTTTCTCATGGTTCACGTACGCTAGTTTGCATATAGTACGTACAGACTTAGGTAATACTATATACAGAGGTTTGTAGAAGACGCTGGACTACATTTCTGGCATCCTAAAAACTCCATAGAATTGTCCACGTTGGCTGTTGGAGCTAAATAACTAGAACTCTACCAGAGACAATTGTAAAAGGGTATTATATATATGTATACTCGTGTAATCTATATGCCAATTATTGGGTAAACTCTTAGGTGGATAAAAGAGAGTAATGAGAATCCAAAATACAGCAAAAAACTTTACACGCAAGAAATAAACAAAATGCCATAGAATAGCAAAGAGAGATATTCATACATTACAATTCCTGAATGTGGCAGATTTATAGGGTACACAATCAATACCAGAAGCACAAATGTAAAATGAGTAGCTGGCTTCATGATGGAGTAACATATACATTGGTCTGTTTGTTCGAAGTTATCCAAAACCATGCTGGAGATATTCACTTTTAGAACTAACAGTTTGTCTATCCTTTAGAAGAAATCAATTTGTATATTTTTTTTATAAGCTATTATTTTGCTAAACGCACGGTTATAAATACTTTCAAACAATCAGACCGGAGAATGACATTAGACGAAGATACGCTTGGAATATGTTTGACAGATTTTAGAGGCGCTGTATGAATAGAGAGCAGTCAAAGCAAATACCCTATTACTAGACTATGTAAAATTATCCCTGAAGTTTTTCTTTAAAATTATAATCAATACAATCTGAGAAATGGTCTAATATTTCATGACAACATCATTGGGATGAGCTTTCAGTGCAAAGCATCATACAGGATACGGAAATGACAAAGAGCAAATGAATGCTACTTCACAGCAGGGCACTGGTACGTTGAACGGACAAATTTGGTTGGAACCTCGATACACAAAAACAACATCTGTCACGGATCAACTGTGATGAATAAAAATATGCTTTATTATTTGCTTGTATTGAGTTCTCAAGTAAGCTTCTTAATATATGCAGCTGAAATTCTCACTTCAGACGGATTATACTTACACATGTAGCGTATGTGATAACTTTATTCTCAGACGAAATGACACATTGAGGTGCCAATAACACAGCTTACCATGGCTGTAACTAAATATCATTAGGTACATGGAATGGGAATTGGGTGGTATATAATCTCATAGAAAGCAAAAAAGTTTGGATATTAAACATATAATGGTAACAAAAAACAAAAAAAAGAAACAATATATTTGTCACAATAACATTCTGATTCACGCCAATAAGGTAAATACTCTAGTTCATTATTACAGGTCATTTTTCTTTAAAAAAAAAAGGTCAGGGGTCATTCGCAGCAGATATAAGATTTTAGCTTATATCTTGTAACAATGGTTTTCTTGTAGCATAACAGCAATAAATTGTCACACAACCTCTGGCCTCTTACATGTAGGTTACTTTCAGCAACTATACAAATATTCGAAAGACATCCGGATATTTCAGCATATACTTTTCGTGCCGAGGGAAACAATAAAATGTAAAATGTTAAACTAAATTAGTATAAGATAAGATATGAGCAAGGTTTTGTAAACAATAATAAAAACAAACAAATATATATCACTTTAGAAAACAGCCAACGGCTTATTTTCAACTTAAAATGCAACATAATTACAAGAATATGCTTCTCTTCAAACCAACTGTCTACTTTGACATCAAGTCTAGTTTTGAAGATTGAGATTTATGCCTCTTGAATATAAATTTAATTATAATATATAATAATATTTACATGTATAAAACTCGGAAGAAAGAATAAATTCTACTAGTAACAAGAGTATTCTCGAGTTCAACTGAATCAACTTATATCAAAAACATTCTTATAGACTGACGCATTATCACTACACTATTTAACAAAAATAGAAATTAACCATAAAACGAGGCTAGCCATGTTTGAGAAAATAACCACGGATATCAAGGAAGGATGGATTGAATCAAAAATTAATAAGCTTGATTGATGCACATGGTGACATTGGGGAGTTTAGTTGGCACCACCAAGCCCATGCATTAGTTGTTTAATCTCGTTTTAGGACCTACTAAAGGTCATTTTGCTCCTTAAAGAAACTAACCCAAAGCAAACCCCTCTTGACTGCACCACAACGAAAAATAACAAAACGGTAGAACAAGCACATGATGCAAAACAAAATCGGATTAGAATCAAATCTCAAATAGCTTCTGGATACTTTTTTTGTCGCTAGACATGTAGATGTAGATCTGACCAAAGAGTTTGGATTGATAGATCAACCACAGAACTGCTTGCCAACCTTTGTAATGTTTATTTGGGAATTCCCTTGTGTCTGCCTTAGGGAGCAATTTAGGTTATTGTAGGCCACATACATGTACTGATTATTTATCTAACATCTTCATAGCGACAAAACAATTGCAGGGAGCTAGTTTAGATATCATTTTATTTCGATTTATCTAAAGGGCAACATAGGGGTCTAGCATAGAAAGCCAAACCAACAGTGATGAGCTGGCATTAATATAGAACCATCTACACAGGCGCGGATAACCTCACAAATCATAGATCATGTAGTCAAATCACAAACAATCAGGTTGCCTCTCTTCAATAACTACAGTGGACATTGGGTTGCCCCAGCTTTCCTTGAAGCAGGTTTACAAGCTATTGCCTAGTTCAGAATCAATTGACCTGATTTGGACTCGAATACCTTTACATAAACATCCAAAAACAGATGATTAAAAATATCTTTTAGTTAAAGCTAAAAGACTGAAGTGATGTTTCACTTGAAGACTCACAGTACCTGGGTTTATTTTCTAGGCACAATCCCAACCAGCACATTAACATGTAATCAATGCTTAATCGAAAGCTCAACGCAATCAACAGAGGTATTTTTTAAACTGGATTTTCTGAAGGTATACAGCATTATTATAACTAGCAAAAGTTAAAATAAAATAATTTTTACAAAACAAAATAACTATACATTAAACTTCTGAGTAAAATTTTAATATCTGACCAATAAAATCTGCCAACAACAAATAACATGGATATACTATTAAAATGATAAAGTGCCTGATACAGCTGTAGTATGTAACTGCATGTATTATACTATAACATGCTCAATTGTTCGATTCATATACATGTACTTGGATGGCAGTTACTCGATATTATAAGCTATGGATTGGTGCAAATGAATGGAGATATTGATTGTGTTGAAGGTCTAGGAGCTGACACACCTACACATAAAATTGACCAACCCAGGCTGTGTAACTGGGGCAACAAAATCTAACCAACAACACTACAATAGTCGAGCTGCAGTATGTACAGGGCTGGACTGCAGTATTTGACATTGCGAGCCAGCCTCTGGAACGGGCTCTGATGGAAAGACAAGGTTCTTGTTTGGCGTGGGACCTCTTCAAGAGAAGTCAATTTCTGGGTTACCTTTAAAAATAAATAGCAACCCAATAATCACATGCGTTGAAAAACATTTCACGTTTACCATATGTACATATATAATGGATGTGAACAGCTTTAAGAAAAGTTAAAAAAACAACAAAAACAAACTGAAAACAAAACAAAGCCTTGGATGCCCACCAATCTGGTTGCTCATTGAGTATTGTACATGTAGTTCTAGTAGTACCGAGATGATAATTAAGTACAAATTGAATTCGTTGGGATATATTATTTGTTAATGGAATAAGGTTAGGAAAATCAAGATCCATTTAAATCCATCTTGTATCCATTCACAGAAGCTTTGCATTCCGCCATTATGAAAGACTACCTTGTTTGCCATATAAGCTTTTCAACATGCAGATAAATTATAGTATGTTCCTTTCCCATGGGAGTAGACCAAGCGGCTATAAATCTCTACTAACAAAAGGTAGTCAGAGAAAAACAGACAAGCTTTCAAAGATTAACAGGTTGTTATTTATATATGGATAGAGGGAAGCAGGACAGAAAACCAGTTCATAGAGGCTGCATATATAGAGTATAGTACAGAATGATCAGTTGAGATGGCAACTAGTGTTAGGTCTCTGGAGTGAGAATTGTGAGATGGAGCATAAAGATATGGCGAGAAGGTTTTACTATGGGCCAGGGAGAAGCAGAGAGTGACATACAGTCAGTTCCTACCAGAGGAACACAGGCCTCATTATATACACACACAACATTTATACCAGTTTAATGCACACTATTGATCGGAGAACATTGTTCACGAACATCATACAACATGAATTATCTGACTGGTCGATAAGCTCTGCTATTTGCCAAGCCTATACATATTAATTCTGCTGCAGGCACTATAGCTGGGTTATAAAGCAGAGGCAACAGACCAATTACAGACTGGCTAACTCTACTAGCTCTCCGTCTCACTTAACCTGTTCATGTCTGTACCTGTAAATAGGATCAAAATAAGCTACCTTCAGCTAACGTGGAAATTGTAACCCTAAATTAATTTTGGCAGAGAACTTTACAGCTGACCATGCCCCAGCAGCATTCAGACAAGATGGCATCGGTTCAGCGTACATGTAGGTATAGGAAGGGAGCCAGATTGGCTGTGGGCCAGGGACGTGAAGACAAATGTCATAGTAAATCAGATTGGGCCGGCTACATCACTGCAATCACACCTAGAGGAATACTCGTAATAACCATTATAATCCAACACCGCCTCAACAATTAACCTTTCAACTTTGACATTTCATGACCAACGCACTACAGAAAGAATTTTCGCCCTTATCAGTACATCTAAAAGTATTCTGGTTCACTGGTTGATCAGTTTAAGAACAGCCTATGAAAGATAAAAGGGCTTTTAAGTCTCAAATAATACATGTGTATATAGGTAAAAATAGCTACATGTACATTCCACTAGAAAACCAAACATGTGCTTGGAAAGAGCAAAGCTAAAAAAAAAATAAAAGAAAGAAATAGATTCTATAGTTAGGATTGAACACTACTTAGCACATGAAGCAGGTGAACACAGATCTATGTAGAAGTGGAGTAGAAATGTACTTTACCGGTAACCTATACAATATGCACATTACATGTACAAGCATCTACAAGATGTACTAATAGTCTCTACAGCTCATACAAAAAAGACAAAATTTTTGTCACTTTCAGTTTCAATATAAAACAAAAAGAGAGATCATAAGCAAGTGATATCACAGCACAGCAGACCATCATAAGACGAGAACTTGTGAACATCAGAGTAAATTGCTAAAAGTGGCTAAGAAATAAATCCCCAGCAACGGGACAATCTTTTTGCAGATTATTTATAATAGCACTTCAAGCATCTAGCCCCAGGGCCATACACAGCACTTACTTTTGAGGCGCTCATTCAAAGAGATTTTTAATAGGGAATAATCAACCGTAGTTAAGAAAATAGTGAATACGCCGATTGGGAATAAAATAAGATCTTAATAAGATCCCCAATATTTCATTGTCACTGGATATAGATCTGACAAAATCATACAGTGCACTGCATCAATTGGTTGACCAATCACATAGCAGTTTCCAATCCACTGGTAATCCTTAACTGGGAATCCCCTTGGGCTGCACTTGTGAGGTAGCTTACATGTAGACAACAACCTGCGTCTACCATTGCCTCCTGCTATATGGCTTTTTATTGGACGCTAAATATGCATTTATCTCAGATCTACCTAGTGACAATAAAATCCCAAGGAGATCATTAAGATCTTATTTCAATCACATTGCAATACTAGTAGCCTGGAAAATGATAGACAGTAGATATTTTATTATAGAGCTTGCAAAGGTGAGACCTGCTCATTAGGGGAATTCTGAAATTTATTTTGAAAGATGATGTCTAGTGCTCCTTATTTGGTGTCTGTTAACTGGCATCGACAGATTCTATATTTTATGCACAAAATGATAATTCATGAGTCCAATATAATCTAGAATTGATTTATACATACATGTGCATATAAACTCTAATACTCTCGCATGGAATGATTCAAAATGAGCTATGTGTATATGTAAATAAGAACAAAAATACAGTAGGTAAAAAGATACAGGGGTATGAAGGAATTGCATCTTAATCTGTTTTGAATGTAGACTAGTACACGATGCACACCCCTGAAAAAAATCCAACGACATGTACATAGGTTAAAACAAATGTACATGTAAGCTCCTATCTCATTAGTAAATGTATAATACCATTGAGGAAATACAAGTAACTTCTCAGTTTACTGTTGAGGAAAACACTTTGAAAGACTATCAATGTAAAATGAGATTCAAAACGACTGAAGTGTTTAGATTGTATATTGTCTGCATTTTTGCATATAGTGTCATTGCAAGACAGAATCCCTGAAAATCACAAGGTAAGAACTATTTACATGTATAATGGGATCGACCTGATCAGAAATAAAATGACATGGTTAACCTACTTATTTACACCAGTGCTGGCTAAATGATTGATTGATTGATTGAGTTAAACAACACTATCCTGACGGGCATTTCATTTGTATGTATACGGTCAGATGTATTCCAAAGTTAAATAGCCGCAAAAATTAATGTTCCTCAAGAGCCAAGAAGTCCGTCTTTGTTCGTGACCTATATTATACAGTAGAAATTTTTAAAGAATAACTTTGATTATTTTAAGTGATAATTAAATGTGAAGGACTTTGTTACAGTTAGATTTGTTTATTTGATACGGGCTTAATGTCTTACTGAAGAGTATTTCGCTTATATGCAAGGGCTTAGGCAGACACCCGTCCACCCATCCAAGTGGACACCCTGAAGTGAGCAATTGCCTCATTTGGACACCCTGTTTTAAGAGACTTTAACATGCAGGAGATAGGAAACTGTCAAAATTGGACACCCAGTCTTTTGAAAAGTCAAGCAAAATGACCATTTTGGACACCCTACTTTCAATTTCTGGCTAAGGCCCTGCTTATATGACAACGGATGATCCACTTCACTCTGTTCCTTGCCAAATTAAGATGGAAAACTATACGGAAACCTTGTAAATTTCTTTCAATAGTTTTACTATTGTTTTTCTTTAGGGTTTTATATATAGTACTTAAGCAAAGTAACTGCAAACAGGATCAGAAGCATCCCTATACGGTTACATGTATATATATTGAATTATACTAATATAAGTATTAGGTCTGCTGAAGAATGCTTCTATACCAAAATCTGTTAAATTGCTACATGAAGACTTGCAAGTTATGGTTTATACTAGATAGTTCATTTATATTTCATGTATAGGTCTGTAAGTTACACTGCTGTACAGTATAATCATCAAATATTCAAAGGGAAGAAAAAGAAACATACAGTAGTACAAGAGGCAAGAGCCATCATTGGATTGTAAGTTGGGGTCTTGTTTATGAGAAAATTATAGCAGGGTGTGGGGGTGGGAATATTTATTTTATATATATTTTGATTATAGAGAAAGAAATAAAAATTTGCTTGCAGGGATTTGAACTTGGGAGTCTGGCTAGCAAGGCCAGGTCTGTAAGCAGAGGTACAGGAGAGGAGCTCTAAATTTGTAACATGTAACTGAGGAACATGAAGCTTTGTATACAGCCTACATAGAGATGTCAGGAGTACTTGTAGTGCTTTTATAACACACATGTTGCATGATGTTGGGAACAAAAGGGATGATAACAGTATTTGGCACATGACATCATCATGCATGTACATGTACAGCTGTGGTCTATTAACACCTGCCTTGTGGAATGACATAACATTGATTGAATGGTTGGTGTTTTACGCTGTCCTTAAGGGTATTTCACTTATAATTTGATGGCGTTTACATTATGTTGGAAAGATAATTTTCCTCCAGTGCTTAGTAAAGACAGCATTGCTAATATAGCATTTGAAAGACAACATGTGTATCTACTTCAATTTATGTTGACTAAGTTTCCCCAATTTCTAGCAATAACTCTTGGTTTGACTTCATGAAAGTAACTTAATAAACAGTCTAAAGATATAGTACATGTACCGTAGCACAATTTGTTTGAGAATGACCTAGTCTTCTTAGTTTACTCCCAAATTAATGTAAGTTAATCAATATTTTTATGATTATAAAGTTTATGTCAAAATCATAGCAGGAGAGGCAGAACCCTAGCTATATGGTCTGAGGACTTTGGAATAGGAACCTGGAAAACATTGAGAGAAACCGCCCTGGATTGGTGTTTAATGCAGTGCCTCACTAAAATAACAGGGATGTATTCAAACGGAAAGTCTCAGTAACACAACCATACATTGTCAAGTGTTTGGTCCTGTTAGACTGTTTATGTTCCTTCAGAGAAACTACAGCTACATGTATACCATTAACTAACCTCATGATGTGTGCTCGTTGAGTGAACAACATGCGTTACATGCCTATAGAGTAAACACATAGTGAAGACACCTTCCAAAGCTCTAGTCCTACAAGACTGCAAGAATTCGAGTAGCTTCGCTAGTTGAACTGCTCTCCATTACAAACCTGGGCACCTCAAACCGTGTCATTCAGGAATGCCTTCCATTGGCCGTCTCTGAAGACAAGTTATAGGTACATGTAATGATGTAAGCTTACCAATCAGAGGGCAAGACCCGAATTGTCTCTGCTAGTTGAATGTTAAATCACTTTACTATGCACTATGCAGATACCATAGGCTACAGGTATAACCTAATTTATGATGATTGGTCCACCAAAGGTTGTTATGGAGAGTAGTTTGGAATAAAGCGCTTGGTTAATGAATATGGACTTGTGAAAACACTGAACACAAGGTGTCCACTCAGAGATCACACACTAATGAGGTCACTTCTGTCTTAGCCATCAGCTCAGAATATAGTTTCAACTAATGAAATTTTATGAGACTGTGGCACTTTAACGTATACAATATGTCCCAAAACCCAAACAAGTTAACAGAATTTGTTCAATATCATGTACAGTTCCGCCTAAGACATGGAAAAGGGGACGTATTTTAAGCCCTGCCTCCGTTATAAAAATTTAGGAGGCTGTTTTGTTCTTTGTGTGTCTAACAAAATGCAATCATTAATCCCAAATAAAACTTCTGGACCAGCATGATTAAGAGAAAACAAACCGTCTAAAGCTACAACAAGTAAAACAATTGGTAAAAAAGCCTGACAAAAGAAGTTTTAGAGCATAATCCTAAAAGGGGCAAAATGTATATCACCATTCATACTTATGGATGTGCCATACAAAGGAAACCTACTCACCACACAATTGCATTTACAAGCTGTGAAAGCCAAAGGTAACAATAAGTTGGCTGGGATGATGGACAAAGACAAATGAAAGAATATAATAAAGGGAAAGACTTTACATGTATTATATAGTAATAGGATAGAAAAAACGGTAAATTTTGACTAATTGTAAGCATGTTGCCACTGGACCATGTGCGCATATTCATCCTAACTTAGAAGAGAGCAGCCAGAATGTAACAGTGGGTATGTCAATAAATACAGCCCAAGGGAAACTCCATCTTCATTCTTCAACAACAACAACAACAACTGGTAACACATAACTTTGTAGATGTTCATTAAATAAGAGTAAAACTTTCAAACTCTTTCACTTCATATCACGGCAAATCCTTGTTAGAAAGACACAACCACAGTATTGTTCCCACTGGTACATTCGTTTAAATAACAATCCAGAGATTCTCCCAACAGGGAGGCTAATCAGTCCTTGTACCATTTTGACGTTTGGCGACAGACTTAAAAGATATAAAATGAACAGAGAAAATATAAATGAAACACTCCTTTCTCAAACACACCTTTATAATCAGCTGCCGGCAAAAACTGTCACAGGATGACTATAATACTGCCTTTTCACTTGTTTATAAGTATTCCAACAGAACTTTGATCAAAGTGCACATGAACTTTTCACCAAGTTGACTGATCTCTGGGTAACTTCAAAATGTTGATTGCTTGACACATCATGGCACAGTATCGAACAATCCATCCACTTCCATGCGGGAAGAAACAGGTGGTTAACTCATGCTGGTCCTGGTCAAGATGGTTTCTTTCAGTAAGGCTGTCTACATCACTCACAACTCTGAAACAACAACAAAATAATAATAATAAACATAAGCTGCTGAAAAAACAACCAGTCGGAACAGGTATGTACATTGTAAGTAAGTTACTTTAGTTATCTGTCTTAATTTGCACTATTAAAGTCTACCACTCTCACACTCAAATAATGGTTTATGAATTCAGCCTAATATTTATTCATTTATTTATTTATTTGATTAGTGTAAACTTAATGTCATACCCATTACCCAAGGGTGCTTCACTTGCATATGAATTGTCAGTGTTTTAATAATACTGAAACCCAACATATGTTAGTTTGGGTTTTTAGTTTTTACCAAATTTAAGGTTATTTCACTCATATGACGACATGCCAGCCCAATGGGTGGAAGCAACCAGCCTCACCTGACAGGACAATCACAAGACACAATGCAATAACATCACAGATTACCCCTTAGCTTGGAGAGCACCAGGGGGCAGGAAACTCCCTTCCCACATTATGTGGGGTGCATGTACATGTATATTGTAAGTGCATATGCAGATATTATCTACCCTATAACTTCTAGCAGGACAGAGAAATAGGCTTTACCACAGGGGGTCTTACATGTTATTTCTGTGTACTGTCCCAAAATTAGAGTGTCCCAACTTAGAGAAGTTATAGGGTAATAATAAACATGGTAACAGTCCATCACAACTTACAGCATGCATTTCAGCAATCTACACAATCTGTCCCCTATATACAAGTACATCATGTAGTATATTCTAGATACACAAGGATTTTTAGAAGTGATGTTTTGTTTTTTTTTTGGGGGGGGGGGGTCGCAATTAGTCAACTGCCAAGCCACATATGCTGGAGATATATAAAATTGTTGTTGTCAAGGTGAGCATTGAAGTACATGTACTTCAGCGATCAAGAGGGAATTCCCTAAATGGAAGTCAAAATGTCGAGATTCCATTCTGACGTTAATGCTCCGCTCTTCCTCCACTAACTGGTTTATATAGCAGTGTAAATTGCTGGCAAGAGTAATTGTCCCGCGGGGACAAAAGTGGAGTGATTAGGAAGACTATTAGAGGTGGCGACACAAGGGACTGAACGACGACCTGGCTTTGACGTCATGGTCACCTCTCTTCTCTATAGCTGCTCTTTGGCAACTTGCTACTCCATACACTCTAATTAGCTCAATTCTGATTCACAGTAGCCATTCTCATCTGCTATATTAGATTTTCATGTATGTTCAGTTCACTCTAACAGAAGAAATCTGTATTATTAGACGTCCATGCCAAACATTCCATCACTCAGATATAGTGTTCTTCCACATGTATATACAGTATAAATCAAAACAGTCAAAATATTTCTTAAAAAAGAACAGGACAGAAGGATAACCATGGTAAACAACTCCCCCCAAAGAAAATGACAGCAGGATAACCACGGTAAACAACTCCCCCAAAGAACATGACAGCAGGATAACCACAGTAAACAACTCCCCCACAGAACATGACAGCAGGATAACCCCAGTACGCCACTCC
>JAVFBX010217948.1:0-11542 GCA_034783855.1 Mopalia kennerleyi | reverse complement strand
GAATTCAATAAGGGGTTTTCAAGTTAATGTCCGGAAACCAAAAAGTTGACGAACGGACAGACATACAACCCCATAACATAATACGTCCTGTCAAATGACGGGTGTATAAACTATATGACTATAAGCATATAAACACTATTTTGTTGAACTTTTTATGAACCCAAATAAAAGATAATAAGTGAAATTTATAAAACAGGAACGTACATTTTTAAAATGTAGTTTTTTTCAAAGGAAACTGAAAGGCTGAAATTTGACTAGACATTGCTTGACCTTAAGAAATACTTCAGTAACTTTATGAATACCAACCCAATTCACTGGTCAAAAACCCCATCTTATTGTACTCACCTCTGTTCTTTTTAGGCTGAGCTCCTCCGTAACTCTGTCTGATTCTGCCTGTAACAAATAACGTTTGTTCCTAGAAATACAGAAAATGCAAAAACTTCTGGATCTAAAATCATTGACTAGATAACAGCTGTTATTTTTCAAATAATCCAATCAGATGAAGATAAAATCTGTATTATTGAATAAATGATAAAATCACAAAAACACCAAATGTTTTGCAGGTGATGGTTTTCAATCTTGATTAGTTTTTTGCATTCAAAGGCAAAACAAGCCGGCATAAGCCAGACAATTCTATGGTGCTATACACTTGATTGGCTTGATTTATTCCAAATGTAATACTGTTCTCCAGACCCAAATCTGTGACAGAAAATTAGTAAAGTAAACATTTATGTTTAGAATCCAAGGCAGACAACAAAATAATAATACCATCATCACCTGTAAAATTAGAAACGGGAGCACTACCTACCTGTGTATCCTCCAGAATGTTTAGAATACATGACAGACAACAAAATAATAATACCATCATCACCTATAAGATTAGAAACTGGAGCGCTACCTACCTGTGTATCCTCCAGAATGTTTAGAATACATGACAGACAACAAATTAAGAATACCACTATCACCTGTAAAATTAAAAACTAGAGAGCTACCTACCTGTGTATCCTCCAGAATGTTTTGTCTGGCCTGTAACTCTTCCTGCAGTTTCTCATAGGCTTCCATGGCAGATTCCAGCTCATCTTTCATCATACTCACCTGAAGAAAGGAATAGATAATTTAGGTTTGTTTCGTCAGGGTTTTACAGGAGAGGGTAGAGGAAATCACCTTCAACGCCACTGGTAACATTATCACAGACAAGATGAGACAGGCGCAAACTGCAATACACAGATCAGTCTCTAGTTGTCTCAATACACGGATCAGTCTCTAGTTGTCTCAATACACAGATCAGTCTCTAGTTGTCTCAATACACAGACCAGTCTCTAGTTGTCTCAATACACAGATCAGTCTCTAGTTGTCTCAATACACAGATAAGTCTCTAGTTGTCTCAATACACAGACCAGTCTCTAGTCTCAATACACAGATCAGTCTCTGGTTGTCTCTTACTTCAGAGGGCAATACACAGACCAGTCTCTAGTCTCAATACACAGTTCAGTCTCTAGTTGTCTCTTACTTCAGAGGGCAATACACAGGCCAGTCTCTAGTTGTCTGTTACTTCAGAGGGCAATACACAGATCAGTCTCTAGTTGTCTCTTACTTCAGAGGGCAACAGGAAGATTGGTCTTAACTTTGGTTAATAAATTCCTCATATTTAACAGGGGTAAACTGGATAGACTTGAATGCGTTGTTTATATAGTTTTCCTTTAGTAGGATTACTAGTACACTAGCAGCCAACTTTTGTTGAAAGTTGGATTCACAGGCCTTTAAATTGCACCCGGTTTGCAACAATCAAAGCTGTTCCCAAATTATATGTCAACAAAATTATACATCATAAGTAGGATTTAATCTGTATTCATATTCAGCTTTCACAAGCATTAGAATTTTCTGACTTCAGTAAGCACTACGTAAAAAAAGTAAGATTCGTGTTAATTTACGAAAAAATCGTGTGTAGAGGACGAGAATATATGAAAAGTTGGAAATTTCACATCACTTTTAAAGTTTGTAATATGTGTATTGTGAGGGTCCTATTTTCTGAATATTGCGTGAAGCACAAAACTTTATTCCCAAACTGTCCATTTATGGGGAGAATTGTGTCCACTGAAGACTTCCACAAGACTCCAGATATTAAGTCTCAAATGTTTGTGGTCGTAATTAAAACTAAATGTATAATCAAAAGAAACTATTTTATTTTGTAAATATAGTGTGAGAATTCAATCATATTTCCCTCAATTGATCTGAAATGAAGTTTTCTGCTTTCATACCTCAACATTATAAGCATTTATCTTTTGCTCTTTCTGTTCAGCCATTTCGTTAAGCTGTACTTTCAGGTTGTCAATTTTGATTCGCTGATCATCACACGTCTGTTGCAAGGTCATGACCTGGTGTTTTGCATCCTCGACCTGCGTCTCTAGGGACATCTTCAATTCTTTGTCAGCCTCCCAGCCATCTTTCAACTCAGTGATTTTATTCATCATATTCCGCATCCCTTCCTATTTCAACACAAAAGTTCAATTTGGTTTAGAAAACTACATGTAGATTGTATCTATGCTTTATGGTAGTGGTCTGTGTATGCGACATACGATTTCATAGAGTAGAGTAGTAAGCAAACTTTGCAAACTTAATGAAAAATTGCCGGCTCAATAATAAGCCTTATGTGCCTTGACTTCACATAATATCTCATTTGAACTGGAGCATATCCATGGCACTGGGCCCCCTTTCACAAAGCCTCCTTAGGTTAGTAACGTGACACTTAAGAGGACACTTAAGCCCCCTTAGACCTTATGCTGAAGAGCTTTGTGAAGAGGCTCGTCGCCTAAGTTTTGGCCTAGGGGGAAAACTAAGGTCACCTTAGCCTAAAATAGTTTTTGTTTGATTGGGGTTTAACGTCGTAATCAAGGTTATTTCACTTATTTGACGAAGGACCTTAACCTAAGAAAGCTCGGTGAAAGTGAGCCCCTCTTTCACAAAGCTCCCTTAGGCTAAGGTGAACCTAGCACTTAAGGTGATACATTTTTTTTTTAAATTTAGCCCCCTTAGACCTTATGCTAAGGGGGCTTTGTGAAAGAGGCTCATCTCTTGAGTTTAGGCCTAAGGGGAGCTTTTTGCAAGTGGGCCCAGGTCTCTGATCTATTTCGATGAAGTGACATACATGATTATATAGAGTAGCTTTATGAAAACTTGGCATTTTAATAATCTGCCGTATGTGCCTTTATTTAATGACCTCACATGTTATCTTATTTGAATAAACTGCATAATATTTTTATGATCTCTTGTCAGTATTGATTGTGTTCAGGCAGATGGTTGGTTTGTTTGTGAGAGGTTTATAGTCATACTCAAGGGTATTTTACTTATTTGACAACGGATTGTCCATTTCACGATGCTCCATGCCTAATTACGGAGGAAACCTGGTAAAAACCACCCCCGCGATTGCCGGAGACAAATTGTGTGACACTCATATACCTAATGGTCAACTGACGGACTGCATCCCGCGAATGGTAAATCGGAGTAAGATGAGAAACACACACGGTACCACTATGCCACGGCCGTGGGTGACTACTGGCACATGGTAACTGACTGCACATTATATCCAGAGGATCTGTACCATGGCTATGGCTATACAGTATTTTAGAAATACAAATCTATACAGACCTGTTTTAAAAAATGAAACTATACCAGAAAAGAGGTCTACTATAGCTTTCAATGATGGGTCCCAAAATATGATAAACCAGAAAAGTTGAAAAAAAATTTGTTTGGGCAAAAAATATATATGATACACGTGAGTTGCCATCTTGGTGACATCAAAACAGTGAGCATTGCTCATTGTTCATGTAATTGTTACATTGGAACACCGCAAAAAAAATTCAAACGGAATTGGGAAATGGTCCTACTTCAACTTTGGGAATGACAGCAACAAAACATCCAAAATAGAAATCGAATAAAACATGTCCCAAACGGTCATACCTTGTTCTCAGACAATTGTTGTTCTTGCGTTGTGAGTGTTGCCCTGGTAACCTCCAGCTCCTTGCTGAGAAGAGAGAGCGATTGTGATTGGGCGTCAAACATGTTCTGTAAATTAGCTCTTTGACCTTGTAAGTTTGACACGTCCTCCATTAATCGTAACATTTCCGCCTCCTGCAATTTAAAAAAAGTATATAAACATATATTTTTATTACAACAAAGAGTAACATAGTAACACATGGTAACGGAGGTAACAGAAATATCAAACCATTTTGCTTTTCATACATTATCTATAACATCACACATGGTCAGTGATGTTTATGGCATTCATCTTTGTACCAAAGCCACCTGGATTATCTTCATAAACTTGACTTTTTGTGCCCAAATCTGACTTGCTTTGCCTTGATAGTGGCTTCATTTGATCCAATTAAATCTTTGTTTAAATGAAAACTGCTAAGACACAACAACAACATTGTGGTAGGATGATAGTGGAATTTATGTAACCTACCACATAGTATTTTCAGGAGGAAAGTTTTTTTACAACGCTAGAATAAAATTAGATAACACAATATGGTGTATAACATAACAGTTGAGAAAGTCGAATATTTATGCTCTTGAAAATACAGTTTAAAACTCAACTTGATTTATGGTTTCCTACTTAATGTCTAAATAAAATTACATATCCGTTACCTGTTCTTTCCCTTCATTTTGCATTTGATTTTGAAGTTTAGAATTCTTGTCTTTCTCTGTCACTAGTTTACTGTAGGTTGACTGGAAACAAAATACATGACAGTTTATACTCCATTATCACACATTTAATGAATTGTTCGTTTGTAAAATTGTACTTATTAATTAATCAGCAGACATACTCATACAAAACTGTCCAAGGCAAACATCTTATCTGTCTATTGATTTGTTTCTTGTTTGATTAGAGTTTTACACTATAACCTGCCGGGTGAGAAAACTACCTGTCGTGGGTAACACACTCTCGTAAAAAAGACCACATACAGGCTTCTAGACTTCCCCTTGATCGAAGAACACAAGAAGACAACCTTTAACATAAGTACATGTATATTATTTGCTTGTTAGTTTGATGTTGGGTTCATCATCTTACTCAAGGGTATTTCAATTAATATCGATGAACTGTTCACATCTTGTTACACCCTACTCTTACATCGTGTAAAAAAAAAGAAAAAAAAAGGGAGAAAATCTTGTTAGAACCATCCCAGGGTATTGCAGGAGTTCACTGAGTGACTTGAGTCTGTGAGTGGCACATACATGAAGAGTCAGTAGTTGGACACACTAAAAGTGAGTTGCGAGCCTTTTACATTAATAGAAAATATAATGGTTGACAATTATACACTCACCTCAAGTTCATTTTGGATTTTCTTAAGTTCACTTCTCTCTGCATCGAATAAAGATTCCAGGTCTAGAATCTGACTCTCATGGAAGCTGATGGTAGTCTGAGCATTGTCCAGGGACTCCTATATAAACATAATATAGAAACTGAGCATTGTCCAGAGACTCCTATATAAACATAATATAGAAACTGAGCATTGTCCAGGGACTCCTATATAAACATAATATAGAAACTGAGCATTGTCTAGAGACTCCTATATAAACATAATATAGAAACTGAGTGTTGTCTAGAGACTCCTATATAAACATAATATAGAAACTGAGTGTTGTCCCGGGACTCCTATATAAACATTGCAGAGAAACTGAGCTTTGTCCAGGGACTCCTATGTAAAAATGTTAACTAAAGCAGACTTTTCTCTTCTAATAATGATCTGTTATTAATTATAACTAGCATGTTACCTGAACAAGACTTTTCTCTTTTAATAATGATCTGTTATTAATTATAACTAACATGTTACCTGAAGGAGATTTTTCTCTTCTAATAATGATCTGTTACTAATTATAACTAACATGTTACCTGAAGGAGACTTTTCTCTTCTAATAATGATCTGTTATTAATTATAACTAGCATGTTACCTGAAACAGACTTTTCTCTTTTAATAATGATCTGTTAGTAATTATAACTAACGTGTTACCTGAATGAGACTTAACTCTTCTAATAATGATCTGTTACTAATTATAACAAACATGTTACCTGAAGGAGACTTTTCTGTTCTAATAATGACCCATTCTCTTTGACTAACTCCGACAATTCCATCTCCACTTTTAACACCTGTGATATGAGAAACAAGATAATATCAACAAACAATCACTTTACTCTTTAACAAATGAGATATTTAGAAAAGACACATGTTCTCAGCGGAAAGCCAGCTCTGTCTCAAAATATAGTTATTACTTAAAACTAGAGGCTAAAGGCTTTGAAATAGGACTTTTGCCTATGTGTCAACCACTGGCGGATGTACATGTACGATTAGGAGTTTGTTTTAAACAAACTCCGGCTGATCTTAAAGCCAGACAGCCTGTCTCTCAGGACGATGGCGAGAAAAAGTATAAAATATGTGAACGTCATTCCCGAGAAAGTTACCGATAGTCGCGAGACATTTGTGCGATTAAAAAAATGGCAAGTCATGGCTAATGTTATTCAATGGTTCACGGTTCACCCTAGAAAAACAATTATGAATGATCATATTATGCACGAGACACAATAGTGAATCCAGTTTTTCGTTTCTGCATAATATCAAATATATTCTGAGTGTTTCCAATGAACTACGCAACAGCTGCATAAGTTTTTGGCTGATTTGACCGAATATGCAGCAAGAAAACAAAGGCAACAGAAATTATAAGCGGATATTTTAAAATTGATAGAAATCAAAACGTTCCACTTGATTTCTTCATACATGAAATTATAAATTGCTGAAATCCAAAACTCATACGCGTTAAATAAATTTATTTTGACAATCACCAGATCACTTGTTGACCAAGGGTTGAAACGTTTATTGTGAAAGGAAGAAGCCAGTGGACAAAATTTTTTAAACTTGGGCTCACTTCAAGAGCCTGTTGATGCAGCAAAACGTAATGTTATATTTGACTTAAGCTTATACAACACTTTCATACCATCCTCATGTATGAAGAAAATTGTAGATTTATTTAGTTCATGTATTTATAACATGGTGAAAAAAGTTTTACTTTTCTTGGTTCATTTCGACACAAAATAAATAAAAAGATAAAAATCCATGTAAAAAAGTCTTCAAGAACCTTACGAAATAGTTAATTAATGTAAAATTAAACAGTTCTTTGCTGAAGGTCACAAGTTAACTCTGTTCTTAACAAAGAATTTGAAATAAACTGCATGACTGCATCAGTAAAATCTCATTTAAATTTTCTTTTGTAAGTTTTACTTAAATGCTTTTAAATGCTTAAGATAAATAATTGCTAATTAGTGAAGAAATCAAATAACACAAGTTGAACTTTTGAACTCTTAGAATCGTAACTGACAAAAACCAAACAATATATAGGTGATAAAAACAAATATTTGCGTGTACATAAAGAGACAGAATCTGTCAAATTAACAGCTGAAGTCTTTTGTAGAAATTTAAACAAAACAATAAAACTTAACAGTTTAAAATAATAAGAGCTGGATAGACTCAAACTCCTGGGCTAATCATTTACTATCTAGGTTAGATCCAGAAATTTTGTTAGGGTCCCCACCTATTTGAAAAGTGAATTATTGATCTAAAGGGAGCATTGTCATGCAGATCATGCTGTATCCGCATTGGTCAGGAAACATTTTAGGTACATACAAAGGGATAATTCATTTGATATAAGAAAAGAATCATTTGATATTTGAAAAAAACCAAACAAACAATGATTTGCTAAAAATGCTTTAAATATGTCCTATTGTATTTTTCTTTATTTTTTTGACACATAGGTAAGCCAGTGTTGCCCTGAAAAGGAATACTGTTACAGGTCTGGTCTACGAATATCCCAACCGTACCATGAGAATGAGTGTTAAAGATGCAGTAGTGAGAATTTTAAGTTATTATCTTAGACTAAATCAAGCATAATTTGAGCAATATTAATGTTATAAGTTTGTCTTCCTATATATCACAATCCAGTTGTACAAGACGGATACCGATATATAAAGGATAAACAATGAATTCAGCGATGAAGATGCAGTAGTTCTTTAAACACTTTTTTTGTTGAAATTAAAGGCATCTTTCAGAAAATTTGAATGACTAAGCTGACCACATCTTTCTTTTTCTAAATGCCTTTGAGTAAAAACAAATGGCAAAACAGACCGAAATGAAAGTGGTAGACTAAACAAAAAGAAGACAAAATTGGGTACATGTAGATTAGAAAGTTGAGTAAACTTTATACGAAGATAATAATAGATAGATAAAAAATGTATCTTTAATTTAAGTCATAAGTTACTTTACTTATTAAAACCCATCACTGGGAATAAGGTTATGTAAATTTCATACACAGTAAATGGCATAAATATTGTTAGAAGTGGAAATATTGCACAGCAGACCACTCTATTAAGTCTGATTTTAAGAAAAATATTGTTTTCTGTGTAACAGGTCTTGATGTCTGAAACCCCCAGGGCCAGTGACCAAAACCATCGAAGAATTGACCTCTTCCGCCACATCACTGAGGAGACACCATGAAGGAAAACCCCCATATCAGGCTACTGATTATTGATTGGCTATCTTTAAAGCTGGTGAATTGAATATTGTAAGTGTAATATTGTTAGCTCCCTGGACCCTGTGTGCTTCACATTAAAATTCACATTATTGAAATTCAAGGGAGAGCATTGGAATATGAACTGGAGTGTATTAAAAGAATGAAAGTAAAAAATGAGTGTAAAAAAAAACAAACTGTATAATCAGGGATTTGCTACGGTCTATAATCACACATACGTGTATCTATATAAATGGACACTGGCATTTTTGTCCATCCCTTCTATATATATATATATATGATGCCAGTGTCCATTTATATGGATACACCCCTTAAAGGGACATAAAACCGACTTAACGAAAATATAGTTAGAAAAGAAAGGCAATATAGTTTGACATATTTTATTTCATAGAAAATTTTACATTGCACTAAATTTCACTTACTATCACATTATACCTGCATGACATTATGATATATATGAAAACCATTAAGGATGTAATTATTACATTTAATAATACATTTCATATATTGACTTCTATTTGAGAGCTCACCTACTGAGCAATGCAACAGTAGGTATGGGCAACTTATTGGGAAACTGTTGAGTTGAATAAATTTTCGACCAGACGGTAAACCGTATGTGCATGTTTGTGGTTCAGTGGGGTTCACCCCCTAAAGGGACACTTCTATATGGGCCCTTCCCTGGGGGGCGTGTCTGTCTGTATGTTTGTCCGGCTGTCAACTTTTTGGTTTACGAACATTAACTTGAAAACTGCTTATGGAATTTATATAGAACTTAGTGTATGTATACTTAGTGACAAGACATTACCTGGGATTGATTTTGGCGTATTTTGACCTACAGGTGGCTCCACCTGGTAACAAAGTCTAAATTTATTTTCTGTATGTTAACTTCTTGGGGAATTTAAAGCAAACTTAGTGGGATTGTTCCATATGGCATGACATCACTTTGGATTAGTTTTATTATATTCGGCCTTCAGGTTACGCCATACAGGTGGTTTCGGTTTTCCAACTTGAAAACTTCTTGTGCAATTCAAATCAAACTTAGTATGAGTGTTCCATCAGAAAAGACGTCACTAAGGACTGATTTTGATATATGTCGATCTACATATGGGGCCACCTGGTGGTAAAGTTTAAATATGATGAAATGCATCTATTAACCAAATTTGAAAGAAATCGGACAAAAAGTATAAGAGATATGGTCTGGACAAGTTTTTTCCCCCTTTTTTTTCCATTTTTGCCAAAAAAACTCAAAACCAATTTTTTTTTAAAATTCGTTTTAATGCATGCACATCTACATCATTAGATACAACTATGGTCCAAATTTGAAAGAAATCGGACAAATAGTCTTGGAGATATGGCCCGGACAAAAAATGTGGAGAAGGAGAAAGAGAAAGAGAAAGATGATAAAGAGAAGGAGAAGGAGAAGAACCGTGACAAAAACAATATCTCTCCCAACGCTTCGGGGGAGACATAAGGGGGAGACATAATTAAAAAAAAGGAAATAAAAAATGTCCAATCAAGTATGCCTACATTATTCGTACAAGCTACATAAATCCGAACAAATTGAGTGAACTGGCCTTGAATGTTCATATTGATTTTGTTAGTTGGCGACTAAAACCAACACTAAAATAATCTTTTTTTTTAAATTGCAGACTGGCTGAATCCAGGATCGGCATTGGTTTTGAAAATGTCCCAATGGCAGATTTGAAGTGTTTGCTTCATCAATTGAACGCTTGGGCACGCAGAAAAGAGGGCGAGCATTATTCTAAATTCGAGTTGATGGGAATGCGCTCAGCTATAACCTGTCATTTAACATCACCTCTTGAACTATCTATGGAAAATGATTTTATACCGTTTGAACATGTTCTGATGGGTGTGTTGAAGGGGCAAAGACGGTAATGTCTTCCTGCGCACACGTTCAAAATGGCAAGAAATCAACAGTTGGTACGGAACTTTGGGCAACCTCATGCCAGACATCTCTAATGAAGCATGGCTTAAGGTCGTCACACCAACCACTGCTTTAGTGCAACGACGGCCACATTTTTCACAGGAGTTTCTGCTATTGATCTCATGAGCGCCACGGGGCACAGGAACGAAGCCAGTGTGAAGAGTTATGTCACCAAGTGTTCCATTGAGAAGCGCGGAGAAATCAGTACGATCCTCCAACTGAAATAAACCCAGGCTTCATCTTCCAGCACGGTAAACACTGTCATCACAGCCTCGGACATTGCTACCTCATCTACTAGTTTTTCTCAGGCCTAAAAGTTTTGGTGGACTGTTTCAGAACGCGTCTATTTTAAACAGCACTGTCATTTTAAATATAAACACTTGTAGCGAATAAAGCACAATGCAACGTTTTTCAGTTTCATCAACACGTTGTATTTCATTGACTTTTTGGGCGTTAATTGTCTCTAAGAAATAAACTGCTTTTTGATCAAATGTTTTTGTTTGATCTTATTGTTCGTGCCTCACATACATGTATAACTGTCCATAGTTGGGGGGGGGGGGGGGGCGTTTATCGGCGATTTGCATGCATTGTGTACACTGGCTGACATATCTTTATTTCAGTGAGGTAACTGAATTTTTTATACTAGTGCGCCGAGGGTGGAAATATGTCTTGCATTTGTGTTTTCTTGTCAAGATTTTGTTCATGGCTAAGCATGTATTATTGTATTTGTACATTTCACCATTACACACGAAATCTATTAAAATAAACAAATATATAATCTCTGTGCTGTTTGTGTCATCTACCTGTTAAGGAATCAAAACCTTTCTAACTATTTGGACCCGACTATAATATTGGGAGCGCGTGTCATAAGACAGATATACCTGTGCCAAGATTTTTTCATCACATGGTCCAAACGTTATGAGATAAAGTTTTAAAACAACGATTCATCGAAAGAAATAAAAGAATAAAGTAAATAGTTGGTGGAGTTCCTTCAATTTAGGGCTCAGACAAATGTATTCGCCC
>JAVFBX010217937.1:0-11543 GCA_034783855.1 Mopalia kennerleyi | reverse complement strand
AGATTAACAGTTGAAAATACACACTTGTTGATGGTTTATATATTATCAGGTCAGAGAAAAGAAAAAATAAACAATAACAGTTTAACATCTTGATGTTTGAATCTAATAATTTGCCCGAAAAATATCTTAATTTGCCCGAAAAAAAACGCGCCTATGATCACATGCCAGACATATTATACTGCTTCACAGAATTACAGTTGAAAATACAAAATTGTAGCTGGTTTATATATAATACGGTATGAGAAAGGAAAAAATAAACAATAATAGTTCTTCATATTGACGTTTGTGTCTGATATGTTGTTCGAAAAATATCTTAATTTGCCCGAATTTTGAGCTCCAAAAACATCGTTGGGGGGGAGGGGGGGGGGCTGACGCCCGTCCCCCCTGCCCTCCTCGTCCTGACGTTGATTATAACGAAAATTATCTGAAGAGGAAGGATACATTAAGTCAATCCCCAATATCTAGAATTTAGCCATTTCCAAATCGTCGTTTATTCCACTGTCCTGTGAGGAATGGCCGTTTTGTTTGGTTTGTTCTCTCAGTGCATCTATCTCGGGATTGCCAGTGGATCTGTTCTCAGTTCTTTTCCTCAATACAGTCTCAGCTGAAAAGACAAGTTTGGGAACAGTTTATATGACTTCACTTTACTAGTTACGTTAATACCTCGTTAAAAGGAGTATTTGCAACATTACAATGATTATCATATGTAATTTTTATTAAATATTGTTAACGATTGAGAAACTTGTGAATAAGACTGTGTCATATGTCTAGTTTTAGAGCTTTGTCTAGAAGACAAATCTTTCACTCATTCGGCTTTTTTTAAACCGGGTATAGTGTGAAATGAAATGATGTTTTTTTTCTTGTCTGGCATGTCATATATATATAATCACTTCCCCTTTTGTTCTCCAGAACAGGATTCAGGGTATTTTCTGCTCACGCATAACCTTTCATATATCAAGATCAATAATTGTTTAATATGAATCGTTATTAACATTTTGATGATTTGAAGATAAAGCTAATATAGCACAGCCCAATTCAATTATCTGAATGGTTTATGTAAGTTTATAAAGTGAAGGTTAAAACAATTTGAGACGGGATTCCTACTTGTTCTTGATAAAATATCATTTTGTTCCCCTAGTTACGTTGTTATTTTGAAAACTTTTGTCCAAGATTCAGCATCAATTTTTTTATCCGTAAATTTGTCTAAAGACAATGTCCACAACTGTTTTAAAAGATGTCTTTAGAATCATCCACGATACCGCATATTTTTAAGAAATAATGACAATTCTGATGCGAACAGATTGCTTAACCATATTTCTGTTACATGAAGGTTGAAATAATTGCCTTGACAGACGTTTTCTTCTACTCCTGGTTCCTAGTTTTAAATGCCTCACTTTTAGCCCAAAATTTACACTTTTAATAATTGTAATTGCGCTGTTTATTCTTGAAATCTTATCTGATTTAAAAAAGGAGGCCGGGTGCGTGGTTTAGTGGTGAACTTGTCGGCCTACTGATTCTAGTTCCATGTCCCCCCCACGGGATCGAGTGTGCATGTCGCAATCGGGTATATGAGTGAGTCACACGATGTGGCTCCTTTCGTGGTGTCTTTTATTTTTTTTCACTAGATTTCCTACCGCTTTTCCATCTTATTTAATACAGTGTGGAATACCCTTGAGCACGACGTTAAACACCAACCAAACAAACATTTGAAATGGTACTTTTTTTAATGCAAACCTTTATATATGGCAAGATTGTTATGAATCTTGAAATAGTATGCGTGTTAGTCTTATTCATATGTAGCCAACGCTGAGAATCACCCACTGATATATATTTTACCTTTGGCCTTACTTTCTCACTATCAGAAGGAAATATGCAAATTAATGGCTGTCCGAATAAAAGGAAATGACAGCAAGTACGGCTCTCAGTACACATTTTTTTTATATATTGCGACCAATCCTTCAAAAGAACATCAAATATGACAACCATTCAAACACGACAAGTATAATCAATTGGACTTGCGGTACTCAGTTATGGGTGTGTTAGTTTCCGAGTGTCATTAAGTAGGTTAATCTTATTGACAAAATAAAAAACATTCCATCGCCGGCAGCCCCTCTAATATAATCTTAGTGTCTTTGTGTCACTGTTTAAATACATGTATATATTTAGATGTGTGTCGGGGTGTGTGGTCAGGGTGAGAGGGTGAGAGGGTGCAGGGGTGATTTGGCCAGTTTGTTGAATAGCGTTATTAGGACAGAAATCACAATGCAAAACTGTTCGTGACTGAAAAGTATTAACTTCATAAATAGTACTTCGCAACAAAGATACATGTATACGCTTCAACGAACGTGTTCAGTTTCCGGCTTAAATGTTCATTCATGCATGACAAGTTTATAGAAGTTTTTTTTACATTTGTCATGTGACCTTGATAAATACTATGCACTCCGTTAGTAAATGTATGTATTATCTGAGACTAATATAAGAATTCATATGTTAGTCTCAAGTATTATGTACTGATTATTAGACTGCATAAATATCGCGCACTTTTCATTGGGGACGGCAGAATGTAGTGAAACCAAAAATGTTGTCCAACAGAAAGTATGTTTTTTATCCACACCCTACCTTGAGATTGATTAAGTGAAGACATGGTGGCCAGGGAAGTTAAGTGATCTCCAATCTCACCCCAGCCATGCCCATATGCTTCGGCTGGGTACGCCGGTTCTCCGTGCTTGGGAATGTCAAGCCCTGCAAACAAAAGTCATTAAAAATAACCCCATTTTAATGAATGGAATGAACACAAACGAATGGATATTAGATATCACTGATGTACAATTCAGCTGTAGTTCAAATAAAATAAACTATTTAACAACAGAAATTAAGCGATAAGATTGTCAAAGATTGTAAGAAATTTATATTAAATAAAATGCCCAAGACATTGATCGGCAGTGGGTTATCTAACTGAGCGAATACAGCTGATATATATTTTACGTAATCCCTGGCAAGTGGAAGTGTGCGGAATGTGTTCAAAGATTGGCTTCTAATGGGGATAACAGCCTGTTATCATACACTGTATTCTATCAAAATCATCAGGGTGCAAAAATGATAATATGTATAACTAGATAAATTAAATTCAATAGGGAAAACTTCTTTATTTGTTGTCTTTACTGTTTTGTTGGCTCGGTAAGAAATGGTAAAATCTTAAATGTTTACATAAAAGTGTTGTTATGAATTACATGAATTCACAAATACCAAATTGATTTCTTATCTAGTTACTTAACCACAACTTCAAGCAGTACGTATGTAAGATAAGAAGATAATTTACCTTTCAGTTCGAAATCTGAGTTAACGCGCAAAAAGCCGACGAATTTGAGAGGAATGAAGATAAGGAAAGACCAAGCTGTCGTCCAACCAAGGATAGCTGCTAAGCCCGCTAACTGCCAGGCTAAATGCTGCAACAATAAATGATGGCAAAATTGACAATAGGGATTTATGACACATATTTCATTTATTTTTGTATAGTGACTTATTAACTCTATTGGAACAGACTCATGCTTGGAAGCCGGGGCAGCATAACGACCAGCATTTTCCACAATTAAAGCTCACATTACATTGACATATTCATATCTCTTTTAAACAAAAGTCTAGGAAGTTTAACTTATATAAAATCTACCATGTTAGGAGAAGAAAAGGACTGCATAATCTTCAAGTCTACAACTGTTTCGATAAAAAAGAACACAAATGTTCAGTACAGCAGCAGATTGCATGTGGAATGCTTACGATTCCCGATTCCCAGTTTCCGTAAAAGATAATTCCGAAATCGTTGGAGAAAAACGCCACCATAAAAACACCGAGTATACCGCCTCCAAGATGTACTAAAATGAGAAAATGATATTTAAAATACAACCATCAGATATCGTATTTGATTGATTTATTAATTGATTGATTGATTGATTGATTCATCAATCGTATCTTGCTTTATTGGCTGTGTTATCGATTGATTGATTGATTGCTTTCTTTATTTCCAGATGTTTCACTTATATAATGGGGGTGCACTCTTACTGTTAATAGCTTCATCTACACAACCATAAAATATTAATTTGCTTTGCTTTGTTATAAAAGTTTCTCAATTGTCTACAGCGGGTTGCAGTAGTGTGTATACCGAAATGAACTTTAAGAATACCCCCGATAATAATAATCGTCAAGCGTGTTTTTTCTCGGTTTATACCACTAAGAAGTAAGATTGAATAGATGAACTGACCTGCAGTAGCATCGAGAGGATCATCCACTCTGATTTTAACCACAAGCCAAGAGGAGAGCATGTAGGTAATTCCACCAAATATCCCGATGACAAAGGCAGCCCAGGACTCGTACTGATTACACCCAGCGCATATAGATACCTGACAAACGTAACGCAGAGCACGGTTTAATTAAGGTAACCAAAATACTGAATGGTTGGCTGTGAGAACCATGAATGTGAATAACTGTGTTGGTAACAGTTATGTCATTCGGTGGCAATTAGACGGTATAGTCATGTTGAGTAAAACTTTCCTCAGCCATTATTATCTTATAATAAAATTCAAGAAAGGGAGTTTTTCTGTATCCAATATAGTGTATGTATTCGAGGTTCAATAATCTATATATTTACATGGGTTATTGATCCGTTCAGGGCTTAGGGCAGGGTTTATTCCTATTTACTTACCATTCCAGTTAGACAGCCGTTAAGGGTCACTAACAGACTCCATTTAGTATCCCCAAAGACGCCTGTTCTGTTGAGGAATAAAGTTACAAATGCTCCAGCGGTTCCTGCCAACACAGTGTTCACGATTACCTTGGACACAATGGCACCGTGACCAGGGGCCGAGATGCTACCTAAAGATCCGCCGTTAAAAGCCAGAAATCCGAACAACAAAATAAAGCCCCCCAGTGCGGCGAACTGAAAACAACAATGACCCGAGGTATATAGTTATAGCAGGTGCTTCAGTTATTATACACAATCTAAAAAGACAACTGATTATTTTAGCAAGACCAGGTTAAGACTTCTAATACATTTGGACAACCACAGCGTCCTAGTTACCCCAGTATCGAAATACTCAGCAAATACACTTTGAACTTTTGAAGCTCGAAATAGTTTGAAGATTCTTGCTATATTGGAATAAACGTGTTGAGAACGTACATTTTCTTAACTCTTTTCCGAATTTATTAGTTTCAATAAATTTGCGACAAAAGATTGATCTATTCTTCATGGTTTAAGTTAATTTCTTTTCAAATTTATAAATATTTACACAGTTTGGGCTATTATTTCTTCTTTAATCTATATTGCTTAGTCGTCTGTTTGTATCTAATAAATCATTGACATTTAATTCAAGCTTCTATATTGCTTGTTTCAGTTTTAATATATACATTTTTATATTGACATCTTAACATAATGATATGTACTTGTGACTGCTGAAAGAACAAGTTAACAGAGTTGTGTTTTTTTATACTCACTGGAACTGAGTGTCCTTTAATATCCCGCACTTCTCCAGTGTCCGCGTCAAATCGACCTAATCTTGGTCCGACTACCAGCGCCCCTATAAATGAAGCTACACCACTTAGACTGTGCAAAGCTCCACTGCCCGCAAAATCCTATAAAAACAATTATAAAGCGAATTATGCGCAATAGTAAGTTGACAACTGAGTGGACAACTGAGGAGCCGGTGTGACCTCGATAAAGGTCCTGCATGGTGAGTTGGTAATTGGATGATGTTGATTATGATAGATTTGTTGTTAATCGTGTTCAGGTAACCTTAAAAGGTGAACGAAATCTTGGGGGGAAGGTGATTTTCCATGGGGGGACTTCATATAGGACTATGTTTTAGAATCTCGATAAAAAGGACCTTGCGCAAATATACAAACGTCTGCTAATCAGCATGTCAGTACTTACATGCATAAACCATACACTAATTGAGAATAACTGACTTCTTTATGAACAAATATTCATATTAATTACAAATTGCACACGTATTAGACTTGTCCCAAATCTTTCTAAGACAACTCTCCAAAAAAGTTTGATTTGATTGAAAAGTACTTTGTTAAAAGGTATATGGCCCGGTTACCATAGAGCAAATTTGTTTCCAACCATTCTTTCAAATCAATTTATTCCATAATTCACTGGCTAGGTTAATCAACATTCTCCATCGTGATATTAGTATTTTGTTTGTTTCATGAAAATCCTTAATTTATAGTGTATTATTCAGGCAATAAAGGAAAAATTTTAATAAAAGTATATTTACCACGTAAGCAATTGTGATTGGGTGCCCAGTACTGTTTGTATATGAGGCTCCCGTGGCCAGCCAACCTGATGGATTCCATGCCCAGCGAGCCACAACAGGATACACAAAACCTTTATCAAAAATATCTTTCCTTTAGTATGCTGATTCAGTTTAATACACAAGGTGATTCGTTTATTTCTTTTCTCCAAACAAGTTTTTAATAAAATGCAAAAAGGCAAGCAAGAATAATAATGAAATCGCGTGGTTTCCTTTACAGCTATAGAGCAATGACAATTACATCCACACGATTACTTTTTGACGCCATGAAAGAAGTAGCATTAAGATATTTTAACGCTTTCGTTTAATTTCTCGCTCAATAAGATAGGAATTCATTTAATTCGATAAAAAAAAATTTAACGTTTCTAAGCAAACGCTAACTAATGTGCATAAATAATCAAAGTCGTCTTACGCACACAAATTATTTAAGCATGCATGTCATTCGTGCTGCCCACGTTGTCCACGTGGAACCATGGACATACTATCCCTTGTGTCCTCCATTTATTTTAACAGCATTTCATTCTTGGGTTATTGGACTTTATCTAAGCCGTAAAGCCTTAGGCATTTTCTTCCAAAGCTAATGGGGCCCGCGGCCGAGGCGTAGTGGTTAGCAAGTGCGCTTTCTAACGCCTACTTCGATGTACCGTTCACAGGATCGAGTCCGTGTGAGTGAGTCACAAGATTGTGGGGGTGGTTTTTACGAGGTGTCCTCTCGGTTTTCCACTATAATAGGGAACAGTGTTCGATGGACAATCCGTCGTCATAGAAGTGAAATACCCTTGAGTACGACGTTAAACCCCAATCAAACCAACAAAAAAATCCAAAGCTAATGTAACACGTCATTACCAAGATTACTCACATTCATGCAGTTTGCCTCGATATATGCAGATTTAAAACATACCGAGCCTTAAATTAAATATGTTACTTTTTAACAACAGGAGAACAGCTGCAAACCATGCTCAATGTTTGGCATAGGGTGGTGTGCAATAAAAAGTTTGAAAACAGCATATGGATAGACATAAATTGTTCCCTAGCTTAAAAGTAAAAACAGGAAATAATAGATCTGATGTAAGCAATACTGACTCCAATAAGTTCGTTTGTTGAATACAGTCTTACCTGTTATAACAAAACTGTAGATAAGGTATCCATTGAAGTCACATCTTTCAGCAACTGCTCCAGACACAATAGTGGCAGCTGTAGCCGCGAACACGTACTGGAACAACCAAAAGGAATATCTCTCTGCCGGAAGTTCATAGTGAGCAAAATTCGAATAGCCGATGAAGCTGTTACCTTCCCCGTATGCCAAAGCATAACCAATCAACCAGTACGATAATCCAGACACAACTGCAGAACATACCACATAAGGTTAAGTCATGAACAATATGACCGCGAATATTCTTACAGTGGATTGTATTTGAGGTGATTTTCATTGTGGTTTATCTGGGAACGTCAAAGTAGCATGTCTGTGACAAAATCAACTTTAAAACATACGATTTTGGTAAATTCAATCTTTAGCTGCAAAATGCACATATAATTACTGCAAGATGGTTTATTTTATACGAATTTGATTCTGTTCACCTTTATAGTTTACATATACACTTTGGTATATTCTATCTATGCATCAAAATGCATACTAGTATATAAAACCGCAAATGTAGTTTATTTTATATAAATATGAAACTGCATGTTCACGTTTCTAGTTCCTGGAAAATTTATTAAAGATGTAAAACTCACATGAATCCAACAAGTTTTTGATTAGGATATTTGTGACATTTTTACTCCGAACTGACCCAGCTTCCAGAAAAGCGAATCCACCCTGCAAAACTGTAATCAAACAAAAAGCATGTCATAAAGGCGACCATCGTATTACGTCCGAGAGATGGCTTCCAAGAATGAACCTTGTGGCGCGGGTTTTATAAAGAAACTGGATGATATTTGGTGCGTACCAAATTAGCATTTATAAAACATTGTCAATCACATAATACATTAAATAATAATAATAAGGTTATTTATCGCTAAAGCAGTGCAGTAAGTTGGACAATCAACTTAGGAACCTAGCCGTTTAATTGCGTTTAGTATGTCGCAGCTTCGCCAGTTGATCATATATGGCAAAGAGTTAACTGGTTTATTGTTTGGAATGACAATTTATTTGAAAAATCCGAAGTCATTATGTTAACAAATTATGTTTACTTTAAATTTTAGTGTGAACAACAAATACAAATAGAAGCATATTTTCCTTCTCATTACTTGACCTAAGTTTATTTCGGAGGTTTACAATATGAAACAAGAGCTCAAGTGAGTCACAATATACGCCCGTAGAAAATGCATCAAATTCATATTAGCTGTAGGAATTTGTACCAATTTCATTACTTGTACATGACAGGGACAGGACGCAAAACAGGACATCACAACAAAAAGGATTCCTGGTGCCCTTTAGTTAAGGGAGCCCCAGAAAACCATTGTCAAACACCCACATGCTTATTTGAACGTTGATTTATAACAGGTATTTCCTTGTCAAGTTTCATGAACAACCCACTCAGCCATTTTGGTCATGTGAACCTGGTGGCAATAAATTCTTGACCCTGCAACGTGGTATACTAAAACGGAGTTTGAATATAATCCACCACATGACAGAATTTCTGGACAGGAATACATTACAATTTTAAAGTTAATGTCCGGAACCCAAAATTTGACAAGAAGTTTTCAAGTTTACACATAGACACCAAATTTAGACTTTGCCACAACCTGCAGGTGGACATATGCCAAAAACAGTCTCAAGTGACGACTTGTTTAATGAAACACTCATACTAAGTTTGATTCCAATTTCACAAGAAGTTTTCAAGTTAATATACAGAAAACAAATTTAATCAGTGCCCCAGGTGGCGCCACCTGAATGTGGACATATGACAAAATCAATTCCAAGCTACGTCTGGTCACTTGGAACACTCATACTAATTTGAAGTTGTTATTTAAGAAATAAATGGTAAGTACATCCTTCAGATAGATGTATATAGCAACAAATGAAAAAGAATAATCCGATGTTTTGGGGGTATTTGTTTGTTTGGGTTTAACGCCATATATAAGGTTATTTCCCTCATGTGATGGTGTGCCAGACCAATGGGTAATGGAAAGCACCTTTGACGCAACAGCCAACACACACAAGACAACAAAGGACAATGATTAGACAATCACATGACGAAATACAAGCACATCACAGCTTCATGTTGCCCCTCCGCCTAAAGTGCAGCTAGCAGGGCAAAAGGAAACTCCATGCCAACCCTCCGCTGTTTTGGGATTTATTGAAAACTGATTATATACAAAATATAGCAAGCTCTTCGTATATTTATTTAGTTTTCGTAAATTCTTTATATTTGTAACGGGTTTCATTAAAAATTAACAATTCTTTCGTAATTAATCTATGGGTTTGTATAACCCGTGGGTACACCCCCCTACCGATTCAATGTACCCTCAGTTGAAGCGGACATACTGGTTTTCGTTAATTGACTTCTAGGCAAGAAGGGATTGACCTTGGACCTTGAGTTACTGTTTCTGGTTAGTTTTTGGTTTTAAGATTTAATGTTTAAAATATGTGTCTAGACAGGCAGAACGAATTAAACAAATTATCTTATGTATATGCAGTACAAACCTATTACTAGAGGTTTAACATCTCAAATCAGTCGATAAATTTGGGGTGTGGGGGGTGTTTACTTTGATTTAAAATTCAAATTCATATCTACAGGGAGCCTCCTGTCGCTCTGGTGCTCCCGAAGCTTAAGAGCAATATGGAGCTGATCACGTTTTGATGTCGTCGAATTGCGTCCTGTGATTGTACTGTTTTTGTCCTGTCTTGTCTTCGTTGTCGACGGGTGGTTTCCTTCACCCACTGGGTTGGTATGCCGCCATTTCATTGAGATAACAGCAAGAACGATTTAAACCCCAATCAAACAAACAGTCAGATCTACAGATTGTAGGCCTACACTTATGGGAGTCATCGCTTATTGCGACAGAGATTAAAACATTACGGCGGATCTTAGTAACCGGAGAATGTCGAGAAGCAAACAGAAAACTCACAACAGCACAAGTTTGATTTACGGACAATAATTTGTGTATTTAAAGAATAGGATGTTTGGGTCTTTGAGATTAATTAAAACTAGTGTGCGCTGTTACAGTCCGATCCTGGAGATGGAGGCTATCGGAAGAGTGAAAACAAAGACTTTAAAGTTGATACCATCATTTAAAAAAAGCTTGTTTTTTTAATTATGAATAACTTATATATAACATATGTTTGAAATATAGAAAACTTTAGCTTGCCTTTTTGTTCATTAAAATATATATGTCATTCATTAAATTTATCAGCTTAAGTTGTTTATCATTTTAAGGAAAAGTCTTAGCTGATTGGTTTGGGGATAACTCACAGTTCACTATATATATCCGACCCTGAATTATTACACTTTAAAGAAAAATCACATGTTGATCATGAATTTAAACAACTGAGTAAACAGAAAATAGGATATTTTTAAATTCATGCGTGATACTATTCGCCTTAGGCAGCCGCAATGTCAACGAGTCATTTTAAGGAAGAACTATCATATTGTTGAACCACACCTTATTGAGGCAATGGGGCCAGTAGAAGAATTCAGGTACGTTTTGAGCTCTGACCTGACCTCATTGCACTACGTTACTTTTTATCTGATATGATACATCAGTCATATTTTTTTTCACGCTAGACGCTAGTACACACATTTGCCAAAATTTGCAACACTTGAGTGACTTCTTTATCAGCATTTATCACTTTTTTGCGCTTTTCATACTTTGTTCAAAATGTTGGATCCAATATAGACCTAAATGACGTCTTACCCTCCTCATTTTCTTTTGGCCATGTTATATGTCGATCAGGTTTCAACGACATAACTTTTTCCCCTTCAGTTACTTAGGAAAATAGGACCTCCTTTCGATCCGGTGGTAAAATAAATCCTTCCTGGCAGCTCTCGGTCTAAAAATCAGGTTATTAGGTGCCTAATAGCATAAGGTCTCAATAACAGTCATTTCCGATACGTTTTCGTCGGTATTTCACATAAACCAGACATCAATATCCTGAAATTCGCTTTGAATTGCAATGAATTACAAATAATACAATGCCCACAGGGCGATTTTCAATTTGTTTCATTATAAAAATCGGCGAACTTATGGAGAAATTGGGATTTAAACATGTAACATTTATTAACACATACAGCTCAG
>JAVFBX010217926.1:0-11543 GCA_034783855.1 Mopalia kennerleyi | reverse complement strand
TCACAAAACAAGAAGTGGTTATCCAGAAAGTGTATAATTATGTTACCCCACTTCTAAATGTCGTTCAAAACTTATATGTTATATGTATAACAGAATTTGTTACCTTATACGAAATGAACTCGTTTTCATTGTATAAATCTATCAATATTATATGACTGTACGATTTATATGGACTCAAGCCTGATATAAAAGTGTTACTATTATTATAACATTACGAGATCTTAAGTTGTAACAAAATTAAAAGAGCATTAAGCAGATCGCATTCATCATAATGCGATTGCTTAAAGAAACTAACTAATAAAACAGCTGAATATGTAGAAAAGGAGAGTTGGGTTTGAGCGGTTTATATTGATCTATAAGTTTAACTGGTCGCTCTGAAACTTTGGGAGATGTAGAGTAGAAGACGTGCCCACCTTGATATATATTGTTCATCTATATCTAAAGCTGAATAAAATAAAAATAAAATAAATAAAGTAAAACATGGTTTTTACATAAACACATTATAAAATGTGTTCAGACCACGGTTTTTATAAAATACCGCTGGATGTGGGTGTAAACTAACAATTCCAAAAATTACATCAAAGTGTAACACCATTAATAAACATTAAATATCAATTAGTTATATAATCCTGTATGCCACCACCCTCTACGGATATTAAAACATAGGCCTTAAGAAGTGCGAACAATTTAATAAGAACGCCGCATTTATATTTTCAATACTGCGAGACGTCACTCAGACGGTCAGTACTCAAACGCAAGCCTATCACAATCAAGCCCATGCGCTAGGAGGCGGGCCAGCCCCGGTCGAGTACAGGCTCCCTCACTACTATCGTCTTGGCGATGACGTTGACTACAGTGTTTATATCGAGTTCCACATGCCTAACTCTAATACTAGTACTAACTGAGTAATCGTGCATATAGCTATTCAGACTGCTTTCTGACTGCTTATCAAAATAAAGTTTTCATACGACATATGATGGGAATGGTCTTGTAGATGACTTTGCCTTTAGGTTTTGCCACGCGCTATCTGTGATATTTACCGAGTTTTCGTGCAGTCAGCTATTCAGACTGCTTTCCAACTGCTTTTTAAACATACGCTTTTCTAAGATATAGTAGGGAAATTGTTATATCATTTTTCGACTACATGTATGTGTGCAGGAAATTTGAAGCAGATATCTGCGATATTTACCGAGTTATCTTCCATACAGCCATTTTCAAGGTTACATTTTTATAAGACATAGGACTGACATTGTTATATCAGATGGCGTTTACTACTTTTAATCCAACAAATTTAAGTCCGGATCGGTGATATTTACCGAGTTCTGACTATTCAAATCCTCGTTTTTATTCGACATGGCGTGGAAATGAGTACACTATTTGGTAGACATTGTTGACTACTGTTGGTATGCAAAATATCGTCTTTCAGCTGCCAATAGTTCCGCTTAACATGTAGATTTGCTTTTCAGTGAAATAATGGCTTACCCCCTCCGAATAGCTTACACCCAATTGGGTTAACAGCGGATAGTAATCGAATTTATTACACAGTCTCTTCTAACGTTGTTATTTTAAGTATAGTTGTCATTATTCTTGTACTTGCTGTTTTTTAAATGCATGCATAATAAAAACAAGTTGATTACTCACCAGAAAAAAAAATCAGATGTTGTTTTTTCGTTTGTGTGTTTTGCTTTTGTCTGCACTATGGGCGCAGACACGATTACGCTATGAGCGTATATCGTAGTAATGGTCTACTGGCTGTATGGATTATTGAGCTGGTGTTGGATTGTTATTACAAAGTTGGAAAGCCTATGTTTTCACAATTGAGATGATCCTGATAAGGACCGTTGGAAATCTATCGTGGTGGAACGAATGTTGAATAGCTGAGGAGCGTTGTTGACAAGGCGGTTGCAAACTGGTGGCGAGGTAGTAGTAGGGGGTAGCTGTAGCGGTTGAATGGGGAGGGTTGACGGATAATTCAAAAAGGAAATGTTAAAGTTGCTGATAATATTTGAAGAATAATATGAGTTACAAATACATGGTCGTATTGACTACTGATCAGGGGCCGGTTATTCAAAGATCCGTTAGGCTAACCGACCGTTAGATTAAGTTGCGTCACAACGAAATGAACGTCAGGTGACTGATAGTGTTAACTTAACAGAGCTGTTGGCAACCGGTCCCTGAATAGTGCTCAACGGTGATCTATAACGGATGTTATCAATAAATCATGATACGGGGTAGTTTGTTGGCGAAGAAGACGACGTTGAAAGTGAAAAAAATACATTCAAAGTAAAAATGATAAGATAACGGATCGCACGTTTCTCCTAAATGCATTAAAAAATAATAGCTTGCACATTTGAAAATAATAAAAGAACCAATCCTACTCAATCAAATCAACTCGGCTCAATCCAATCACCCTAAACTAATTAACCAATCGTATGACCAGTCAATCCAATATAATCAAAACCACCAACCAACCGACCAATCAACGTCAAGCGTTGTGAGGTGCATGCAGTCATTCTCTCAATTTTTCAAAGAAAAAAAATACACACAGTAATTCAGATAAAACCAACTGTGATTGGTCCTTTTATACCAGCCAATGAAAGGGCTTTAATGCTGGCCTTATCACAATGGGACTTTCCGAATGCTGTTAAACAAGGTTTTATCATTCTGGCCATCCAATCAAACAACCGTACACTAAAAAGGACCAAGTTCGTGCCTAGAGCGGGTCGGTATCATTGGACACGTCTTTGCATTTACAACACGTATTGTTTATCTGGAACGTCGATTAGATCAGCCTAGCCTAGTTTACGTGTGTTTCTGACAACAAGAACAGATCGTGAGTTTTCTTATCTGCCTTACACAAAAATTGTTATATAACTCTCGGCCATTAGTTGTAGTTCTCATCGAAAATTTCTTAGATCTACCAAGATGTTTGTTCAGGTTCTGTCGCTGTTCTGTTGTTTGGGAGCATATTTTGCCACAGGTACAGTAAGATTGTACATTATTCGGTCATGTGTCAAATGTTAACATGTTGCTATCTGGTTTGAATATATTGCAGCTTTACTCAGTTCTTTGGTCCAAAACACTATTCAATTGTGTTATGGAAGCTGTTTATCTGAACAGACCTTGGTCATTAAGCTGCTTTTAGTTAATTCACCTGCAGTTATTGGACAAAACGTCCCACGGACTATTGAACTTTTACCAAGCACATGTGTTTTAATTGATATGAAGACCCGTTGAGCCTTGAAAAGCATAACTTTTGTACGGTATGTTATTGAAACCTTTCTTTAATAGACAGATTGATATAATCTAAAATCAAAGTGATTCCTCGCTGCACTAACGAAGTTGGGAGTAAAAACAGACGTCATGATATGTCTTGTCATTGAAATAATTTTAATAAAAAACAATTAAGGATAAAATTTCCAATGGTTTTTTATGCAAAAATAGTTGTCAGTCTTAGAAATGATGTACAGTGTGAGGTATTATGTTTAATGGGCACAAGCGTTGTAAATTCGCTCCAAAACACGATCGATTTATTAGTTGATGAGTTGGAAGTTAACGGGATTTGATCTAGCAGAAACCCTTTAGAGCCCCTGAAAATAATATTTTTCGTTGACTTTGTTGTCAAAAATTGAAGGCAATGCAAGTGCTAAAAATAATTGAACTACAATTTAGTATGACGTTCTAGATATCATTTAAATCATCAATCAAAAAACGATTTATTTTCATAAAAGAACAATTAATGACGACATTACCAATGATTTATGCTGTATAAATATTTATTTTTGTTTGGTTGTTGTGCAGGGAGTGTAATCCGGTCCGATTTGGTAAGTAAATTTACAGTTAGTTATTTGTGAATGAAAATTGAGATTATTCTAGTAAAATATGGGACGTGTTTACTGTGGTTAATGTTTCAATCGCTTCTTTAGAGTGAACATAATATCTTGGGTCTGAAAATAACTGAAAATAACTTAAATATTAGTGTTGGTGATTACAAACGGTTGGTTAAAGGAATATACAATTTTTAGAAAGAGTTAAGTATAGATAGCATTCTTTAAAAAGTTCCTTAAGCTAGGTAATCGCCATTTACGGTTTAACTACTAATGTACGACACTCTTATGTCAATATGTGAATGAATTCTACTTCTGTTTTGGCATCACGCAACCCAAATCCATTACGTAGATTTACCTGCCATGAGAATGCACATTTGCGCCTCCTCCTGTTAGAGAGGATCTGTGCATGTAGCCATACCATTTGCATCTTTAATGCAAGAAAATTCTGAGAAACATTCACAATGTTTAAGCAATGGAATCAAAACAATATTTCCATAAAACCACTCAACCAAAAATATTAACTCTCTATATATCAACTAGGTTTTTTGAAAAAAGCCAAACGACATTAAATTATATCCAACGAAGGGTAATGTCCTGATTTCAAACAAAATGACTGTTCTACGGCGGGCTATAAAACTGATCGAATGACTATATCGTTGATTTGTTCGTTTAGAATTTGTTGCATTGTACATAAAATACATTCTATAAGGAAAGCCTAATCTACAGACAAGACCAGTGAAAGAAATCACACTAAAATGAATATTGGCAGATTTATAGGTTGTACAGTAAACACTTCACCTAGTCCTCTCGGATTGCATTATTGTTTAAGATGCTCGCTACTATGTTTTTCCAATTACATTTTTCCTATGTTGTACATGTGCAACTTACTGATCGTCATCGTAATTACTGTTTTCGTCTCAAATTTAAAGTTTTGTTTCAAGCAGTGGACATCGGGAAAAGTTAGCAAGGGAGATAATTTTATGTTTCAAAGGCTGCCCTCCGCGTCACAAAATTCGTGTCATTGACGTTGATACATGACGTCACACATATTTACTCATCGTTACCAAAAGGGCCGCGGATTTCAGGTGTTTTAATTCTAAGAGTCGCCTGCGACGGTCCCTTTCTGACCAGATGATTCGTTCATGACTTTATGCTTTTCTGCATTTTAATTTCGTTGTAATCGCCGTTTAAACAACATATAATTAATCTTCTCACCTCAACAATTTTTACCTGATTTGTTGTTGTCATAGGGTCAAGTATGTCCTATTGTGGACTGCCCTTTTCCAGGAAAATGTGCTCAATTCAAAGAGACATACTTCACCGTTCATGGCCAGCGATGTCAAGGTTGTCCAGTTTGTGAAGAGAATGAGCTACCTAAAAGTAAGTCAGTCTTCATCGATTTATGGGATAACTATTGCTCCCAGTTTGTTCGGTCCGATGTAATCAATAATAAACAAAACTAAAATAATAAAGGTTAAAAAGCCATTAACATTTTGTAACATGATTGATTTCTTGTGGTAGGGTATTTACCCTGTACCGCGACGCATTGTCAATTTTACACTGTTTCTTTATAAATGCCGTGGCAAACCAGTGACCGTAAAAACCAACTGCCTTTGCCGGAACTACATTGTGTTAAGTCAGGCAAAAAATCTCTAGACTACAAAAAGTCTACAAAGCAGACTGCATTAAAACGGGCAATTAAGCAGTATATCTTTGTCCTTTGAAGAAGTGTTTCTAATGTTTTCTAAGTAACAGTAACTATTGTGGGATTGTTGTTGTTTTATTGGTTTTTAGTCTCGCCTTTAAAGGAATCACAGATCAAACACCACTAGGATTTATTTGCCGCTCGTTAAAAAAATCATTTAACGTTTTCTACCAGTTTAAGCTGATAACGCTGGTACATGTATGTACCTAATTTAAGCACATTGGATTGGTATATCTACAATGTCTCGTGCTTCAAAATGAACCAAAATGACTTCAAAATAAACAAAAATAATGTTTCGTTTAGTAGGTTTGGTGAAGCAAAATCTCCCCGAATTCCGGCCTTCCAGTTTCCCCAGATTAACGTTAACAGCGAAATAAGGAGGTTAACATTTCATTAGTTTCATTTATAGTCCCAATTAAACGTAGTTTACCGAATATCAGTGCAAAACATGGTCCGTGTTGATGACCAAGCTATCTATACTGCACACACTGTACACTATGGAAATAAGACGATCAGGGCATCAATCTAATTCCGTTGAGCTAACAGACCTACACACGAGTCTTTGAGTACTACGTAAAAGCCATATCTAACAAGCAATTATGTTTTCAGTGATGAAACTCGGAAATTTACCGTTATTTATTGCACAGTGAATTAAATAAGATGAATTAACTACGAAATCAAACAAACGTATCAAGTGAACAAAACGCTGTTTTAAATGTCATTCAAATGTATTTATTTCAGGACAAATCGATGTCGTCCACAAAATTCCAGTATGTATAATCTTAATTTATATTTTTATGAAACGATTAAATCAATTACCTACTCTCTACATCCAAATAACGTATTGTCGTGTTGACACTACACTGAAAAACATTTCTGAAAGTTTGAAACGCAATTTGTAGCCATTAATACTCCACTTGTTTGGGTCACAGTAATTTCACCTGATACAACATACTTACTGATGACTTGAATTCATTCTATTTTGCAATAATTTGCGTTGAAGTCATTTTATGTTTTTGAAATATGTCCTCTCTTTAAACTGAAACGCAATCAATCGATAAATCAACCATTCATTCAATCAATCAGTCAATTAATTAATCTATCAATAATTCAACCAATCAACAAATCAGTCAATCAATCAATCAATCAGTTGGCTAACCAACCGATCAAAAAGTCGATGAATATATCAATATATCGAGCGGCCATTATATTGACGAATTATTTGAGCCAATAAATTGTCTCTTGTTTAGTTCCTGTCACTAATCATGGGTTTTCTAAAAATCAGTTCTTTATCGCCCCTTAGAGAAAACATGATTCTTGGGGTTTGCTATAATATTGTTCACCCTTAAATGTTCCATTCTAAGCCTCTATTAGCCGTTTCTAGCCTTAATCTTTATCAAACTTAAATTGGGTACTGACAAAATTGTTTTTCAACCAGGCAGTTTAATAAACGCTGTCTTAGATACGGCATAAACAACTGCAATCTGGAACGCCCCAAATTACATGACCTAATTGACCCAGTCCCCAGTGACCCTGTTTAGACGATCCTCGAGAATGCCGTCGACTTGTGTCTGCGGATAAAACAAAGGGATCTGTGCCTATAAATAGCGAGTAATCAGTGAGCATATTGTGTTATAACTAAACCATATATCCAACTTGTTACTCTATCATATATTTATACTAGATTTTCACGAACCACTGCCCTACCATATTGTGTGCCATGCCATCAAAAGAGTGTGACGTCCCGTGGGCAGTACCTACGCTTCCATTTGGTAATGGAACTTGTACGGGATGTGCTTACTGTCCTACAGATGTCACAAGCAAAAGTGAGTTTTGTGCACGTTTTTCCTTAACATATTTAACTCACAAATATAGCAGCTGAATAATTGATCCGGTACGAATGCGTACACCTGTAGAAACAATTACATATGTTCTTAATGTAGGGGAAGATAATTTAACTTGTATTTACCTGGATTCGAACTATAGGGCCTCTGGCTAACAGGACCATCTCCCTTGACGTCTGACTCAGACATGTCCAGGTCAGACCGATTAGAAATTCTCATCTGGGCTAAGGCTCCTAATCTTACTCTACGGGAAACACCGTCTCTCAAATTCTAGATGATGTAGTACAAGGCCTTGTTCAACTGTTATCTTGAGCTCTCATACCTCCTCGTATATCCGCGAATTTGCTGCCTACAACACATCGGATGTCATACAGTCGTAGCCAGTACGATATGAAATTGTTCTTGTCAACTTATACATATATAGTCGGCGTTGTACAGCGACTTAAGTTCCGTCTGTTTTTGTCTTGTGTATGAACTTACAGGACAGCTGTAGAGTACTGGATGGATTCCGAGGTTGTCACTCTCGACAACTAATTCTGTATAAGCTACATCACGTAAGCTGCTAATTTAAATCTTAATATGAGAAGTAGTATTATATAAATGTGTTTGGGTAATTAAATAAAAATATGATGGATTGAAGGAAATCTCTACTTAATTCAATGACTGTAAATAGAGAAATGGATGAAATTACCAATAAGATCACACTCGGGAAATTTGAATATATATTTAGCACAATGTTGCGCTACTCTTTACGAATCTTTAAATCCATTTTTTCGGTGGCGGAGACTGGGTCATATATACTGGATCCCAAGAGTTTATTATTAAAACTTAAATAAACATCAGGCTTGACGAATAACACCTCCATACACAGAACCTGCTGTGCATTCGACTGGCCATTTTGTCGTCACGAATTTAACACAAATAGAGGAAGATTCATAAAAAACATGTATTTTGAATACAGTCTATTCTAGTATGCTGGTTACATATAGTCGCTCCCTAACGACATTATTCAGAAATTGAATATTACTCATTCATAATTAATTTTGATCAAATTAGAATTTTATATCACTTGAATACTGGACGTTTTAACGTCCTCTGTAAACAATGTTGGTATGGTGAAACAGTGAACGTATTGCTACCGATCCCTTTCTAAGACTTAGTAAAATTCAGTATACTAACATATTTTTGGACAATGCCGTTGTTAAAAATGATATACTACAGTGTTAGCAAACTTTGGCTCTAATGGAATCTTTTAAGGTTCTTCAGTCATCCATGGTTCTGGTGGAATCCGCTATGGTTCTGCATAGAACTTTCACAGCAACTGTACCAAATTATTTATCCCTTTCCTTTTAAATCAAAGAACCGTTTCTGTCGTAACGGTTCCATATACAACCATCCTGTCTCCTAAAGATCCTTCAAAGAACCACTATTTCCAAGAGCGTTTATATATAATCTGACCGCCAATAGCTTTCAACTTGAAATCGATCCGTGTAATGTACAACTTTCTTGTAGTTGATACAGGGCCAAATTTAATCTTTACTTAACTGAGACACATGGAAATGTATAATATATCAGATATCACATATCAGTGTAACAATGCAATGTGGAGGGTGTTTAGCCACCACCCCATAAAAAGTGGATTAGAATCTTTCATAAGTAATTTGTATAATTACTTATTATACCAAAAACTTTTCCTTTTTTATCTTTACAGGAGAAGTAATCAACGTTGAACATGTAAGTATAATCTGAAAAATATTTTAAAGGAGTAAATTAAAAAGACACAATTTCAAATTACATCATTATTCAATTTTGTCAACACAGAAAAATATAGGGAGATGATGGTATATCAATTCGAGTTTGAGTTTGTTGTGTGCTAGATGTATGTACTCCAGATGGAAATCCAACATGGAAGCCCCAACAAGTTTTAATGTCAATCTGAAATTAATTAAATACTTTTCTTGTTTCAGCCTTCCGTCTGCCCGTATATTAAATGTAAACTCCCAGAAACATGCCAGGAGCCGTTAAAGATGGCTTATGAGCAGATTGCTGGGGTACAGTGCCCTACCTGTCCATTCTGCCCGGAAAAACAAGAGCGTTAGTATTGAGCAACTTTTGTTAACTCTTGATTCCTTTTTGGAAACGCGCCAAGTCTAAATACGGGACGTCATAGCCTCATTCAAATTGGCTTGATACAACCTAAAATTATTCTTTGCCCATTGTTAAATCGAAACTATTCATTTAACACTCCACAAGAATAGGATAGGACGAATGTTTCAAAAATCTAAATATATAGCGTATAGATTTATTAATTGTTTTATTTTAATGTTGTGCTTAAAAATATTTCACTTATTTCACGGTAATCTACTCTAACAGGAATAATGTGCGCTAAGATATACATTAACTTAAAGCGCTATGCTCTTTTGGTAAAACTAATGTTAATCTTGTGTTAAATAAAAACGGCAGATTATTTATTTATTTCAGGACAAATCGATGTCGTCAACGGAATTCCCGTACGTATAATATTAATTATATTTTTTTAATTTATAAACGATACTGACAAAATTGTTTTTCAGCCAGGCAGATTTACAAACGCTGTCTTAGATACGACATGAACAATGACAGTCTCGAACGCCCCAAATTACACCACGTTATTGACCCTGCTCACAATGACCTTGTTTAGATCATCCTCGAGGATGTCGTCGACTTTTGTCTTTGGATAAAACAAAGGGATCTGTGCCTATAAATAGCGAGTAATCGATCCGCGTATTGTGTTGTAAGTAAACCATGTATTGAACTTGGTGGTGTGTACTATATTTTTACTAGATTTTCCCGGACCATTGCCCTCTAATATTGTGTGCCATGCCACCAAAAGATTGTGACGTCCCGTGGGCAGTACCTACGCTTACATTTGGTAATAGAACTTGTACGGGTTGTGCTTACTGTCCTACAGATGTCACAAGCAAAAGTGAGTTCTGTTCACGTTTTTCTTTACCAGATTTAACAAACAAATATAGCAGCTGAATAAATGATCCGGTATGGGTGCACACACCTGTAGTAACAATAATTAAATATGTTCTTAACGTAGTGGAAGATAATTTTACTTTCATTTACCTGGATTCGAACTATAGGGCCTCTGGCTAACAAGACCAGCTTCCTTAACGACTGACTAAGATATGTTCAGGTCAGACCGACTACGAGTTCTTATCTGGGGAAAGAACTCTCAAAGAACCACTGTTCCGAAAAGCATATATAAGCATATATATATTTCTAAAAGCATATTTCTTAAGCATATATATATATATATATAATCTGACCGTCAAAGCTTTCATCTTGTAATAGACTCGTCTAATGTACAACTTTCTTGTAGTTTATACAGGGCCAAACTTAATCTTTACTTAACTGATGCTCAGGAAAGTGTATTATATATCAGACATCCCATGTCTGTATAACCAAACAAAGTGGAAGGGGTTTAGCCGCCACCCTACAAAAGAGTGAGTGGGTTCGAGTCTCACACAAGTTATTTGTATAATTACTAATTATACCAAAAACTTTTACTTTTTTATCTTTACAGGAGAAGTAATCAACGTTGAACATGTAAGTAAAATTTAAAAGAAATTTTAGAGGAATAAATTAAAAAGACACAACTTCAAATTTCATCAATATTCAATTTTGTCAACACAGAAAAAAAATATAGGGGGATGATGGTATATCAATTCGAGTTTGAGTTTTTGTGGGCCAGACACAATATCATGTATTCCAGATCAGTCCCAAACATGGACGCCCCAAAAAGTTGAAATGTCAATCTGAAATTAATTAAATACTTTTCTTGTTTCAGCCTTCCGACTGCCCGTATTTTAAATGTAAACTCCCAGAAACATGCCATGAGCCGTTAAAGATGGCTTATGAGCAGATTGCTGGGGTACAGTGCCCTACCTGTCCATTCTGTCCAGAAAAACAAGAGCGTTAGTATTTAGCAACTGTTGTTAACTCTTTATTCCTTTTGTGAAACACACCAGCTCTAAATACGGGACGTCATACCATTATTCAAATTGGCTTGGTATACAACCTAAAATTATTCTTTGCCCATTGTTTAAGGTCTTGCTGGACCCCTTGGTCGATTTTCAGAACACCTGTTGTGTTTAGTCTATTATGCAGACGAATATA